>JASDQU010098045.1:11405-25743 GCA_032191745.1 Picea mariana | reverse complement strand
ATCGTCAGCAGCCAAGCAAGAATGAAGGCGAAAGACAGCTGGGAAAAGTGCCAACACATTTTCCACATTTTGAAATGTTTTAAAAGATTAAGAAGCGGATATAAATGTATAAGATAGAAGCATACTTGCATTTATGTCTGGCTATTGTAAATAGATCGTGACGGATTTGCTCTCATCTATCAATGTAAAAGGCATTTAAGCCCAGTTAATGAAAGTAGGTAGATTTGAAATATAGATTAGACAGTTTAGAAGAGCAAGAGGGAAAACCGGATATAGACACCCTTGCCTTTGTATCATAGTAGTAGTTCTATCATTACCATAAGCACGGGATAGAAGGAGAGAGTTGAAGAGATTGTTGTAGAGAAAAATTTCATGTACAGGAGATTTGAATTAATATCTGAAGCTTTGAATAATATTTCATGATGTTTTATGCTTATAAATGGTGAATGGTATGCTTACAATTGTTTATTCTCTCTGTTATGCATTTTCTTTAATATTGTGTGTATGTATGATTTCATATTGAATGTTTGAAGTTTGAGAGATAGAGAGAATGAGTTTCAATTGTTTCTCTTCCTGAGTAAGAGAAGTTCCTGCAAGGAGTGCAGTGAAAAGTCTGCAAGGTGTGTGTTGATAAGGGTTCTAAGTTTTATCTCAGAAATATCAGGAGAGATACTGTTGTTCTCATTCTAGTAGAAGTGCAGCTGGAGCACAAAAGTCGTGCAAGGTGTGTGCAGACTAGTCGAAAACTTAACCTTATAAACGAAGGTTGAAAGGTGAGGGGTTGTTGTTGCAGAGAGTGCACAGAGTCGAGGGGTGCAATACCCAGAAGTATTTGATAGATTTCCTCAAGGAGTCTGTGCAAGAGTTCTTTCAAGTCTTGAAGTTGCCAGAGAAATCTCAAGAGGGTTTACACCTTTGAAGTGTTCAAAGGGAGATGGGATCTAAGTTACCTCGTAGAAGTTAAGTTCTAGTGCAAACCACCAGGTTGTTTCACAGGGACTCAAAGGAGGAAAGAATGGTCAGAATTCTCCATGGAGAACTCCCGAAGTCCCAAGGATCGTAGGAACCAGAGAAGCTAGAAGGTGTATAGGAGCGGATGAACTCATCACTCTGGTATCAAAAATCAATGTGGATCGTTGATCGTGACCTGTTGTGAGTCGTTAGATCATTTCGAAATTCAGGATTTTGAAGTGTTAGGGGGACGGTAGTCGGAGGCTTGTTCAAGTCCCGAAAACCGAGAAGAGGGACATGTGGCGAGAGTCCACGTCATAGGTAGCAAGTATTTTATTGGATAGGTAACGTGTCTTCATCAAATAGGTGGAGTCAAACCTTGTTGACCGTTTCAAGGTTTGGAGGTCGAAGAGTTGGGAGCATTGCATCCGGATTCGCGAAGTCACGAAGTTAGAAACCCCGATGAAGTGAAAATTCCATTGGGAGGCCAAGCTTTGCTGAACACATTGAAATTTGACATTTCAGGTTTTGGGGGTCATAGAGATAGAAGCTCTTGACAACAGGGATCATGAAATCATGAAACCCGAAGTCTCAGTTCAGTGAATAGCGCGGTCTTACTGAGATCATGAGACTTGAGTGGTGCTTTGTGGTTGATCACATGGGGCATACTCATAAGGACCTATGGATACACCATCGAGTGTGTGTGAGATTCCTTGAGGAGGAACTGAAGAGTCAATCAGACTCAAGGGGTATATTTAGAACGATTCTGCGTGGACCTCGGCCTAAAGGTTCAGGGGTCTGTGTCAGTTTGGTCTCAGAGCTTGACTCTGTTTGTATATTGTAGACGGAGGAAGCAAGAGGAAGAACAGAGTTGCAGAACAAGTTCTTTGCTTTCTGTAGCGAAAAAAAAGAGAAACATTTACAACCATGTCGCCGAGAAGAAGAGATAGACCAATGCCTGATCCAACAGTGGAGAGGGAAATGCGTGAACTACGTGCCAGGCTTGATGCCATGGAGACAACACAGAGGCACATAGTCGATGCTTGGGATATCAGCGAGGCTGATAGTGAAAGTGAAGCTGGACATGAAGGAGGAGAAGTAGTAGTCAAATATGCTGCGGATGAATGCCTATTCAGGGTTTTTGAAAGGATAGGTGCTAGAGAAAAAAATGGACATTCCAGTGTATGAGGGAAGCCTGGATGTTGAAGAGCTTCTAGACTGGATTAGACATCTAGATAAATACTTCGACTATGAGGATTTCCAAGAAGACAAGAAGGTCAAACATGTCGTTACTAGACTTAAAGGGCATGCAACACCATGGTGGGATTAACTGTAGGCTGATAGACATTGCAAAGGCAAGAAAAAAATCAAAATCTGGGATAGAATGGTTGCGAAGATGAAGGCCAAATTCATACCCAAAGATTATCAAATCAATCTGTTTCGGAGGATGGAGAATTTGAGACAGAAGATGATGTCTTTGAAAGAATACACTGAATATTTCTACAAGATAAGCATTAGAGAAGGTCATCGGGAAAACGATGATGAAAAGGTTTCCAGATACATGAATGGTCTGAGATATGACATCCAGGATGAGATGAGCATGATGATCATTCGAACTATATAATATCCTTATCATATGGCTCTGAAAGATGAAGAGAAGTTGAGCCGAAAGCAAGGTCAAAGAGGCCGATGTAGAACTCAAGCCAGAGGCAAAACAATTGCCCAAGACAGAACTCAGAAACCTCAAGAAGAGGGGAAGAAACCTCAAACTCAACATGAGAGAGGCGGAAGTTCACAGAGAGGGCATTATGCTGATATAAATACCTTTCCTTGAGCTATAGGAAGAGGAAGAGGTAGAGGAGGTGAAGTGAAATGTTTTGTCTGTGGGAAAAACAAAAATAAATCTTATGAGTGTCTAGGCAGAAAGAAGAATGTGGTGAGACTCACATTGTCGAAGCTCAAGGAAGGAATGTTGAGGCAGAAGATGTTGAGGGTGAAACATCCTTGATGATGAGGAAAGTTCTCTTAACGCTAGAAAAAGAGGCAGAGAACCCAACCCAAAGGAACAGTCTGTTTCAGACTGCTTGCAAAACAAAAGACAGAGTATGCAAAGTCATCATGGACAACCCTAGCATAAACAATCTTGTTTCTACAGAGATGGTATAAAAGCTGGAGCTGGAGATTATTGTACATCCAAGCCCATACAGAGTTCTGTGGCTAGAAAAAGAACATCAGGTAAATGTCACTAAACAATGTTTAGTTGAATTTAAAATAGGGGGATATAAGGATGAAATATTATGTGATGTCATTCCCATGGATGTTTGTCATCTATTTCTGGGCATACCATGACAATTTGACAGGAATGTGGTTCATGATGGGAGAAAGAACACATACACCCTTGAAAAAAATGGTAGGACACACATGTTGTTGTCGATTAAGGACAAAGAAGTAAAACCAGAGGTGAGCAACACTGTACTTCTCATGAGTGGGAAGGAACTTCTTAAAGAGGTTAAGAAGAAGGAAGACACACAATTTGTTGTGGTTAGGAAGCCTAGAATTGTTTTGACCAGTACGAGGATAGATGATTTACCAGAGGAAATCCAGAAGTTGCTGGAAGAGTTCACTGATATAGTAGTGGACAAACTACCTAGTTCGTTGCCACCTATCAGAAGTATAAGTCATCACATTGACCTTATACCTGGATCCAGTTTACCAAACAAAGAAGCATACATATTGACGCCGCAAGAGAGTGAAGAAGTCAAGAGACAAGTTCAGGACTTAAAGGACAAGGGATTGATTAGAGAAAGATTGAGTCCATGCGTTGTTCCAATAGTGCTCAGCCCAAAGAAAGACGGAGGATGTAGAATGTGTAACGAATCTAGAGCGATCAATAAGATCACCATCAAATATAGATTTCCATTTCCAAGGATGGACGATTTGATGGATTTCTTGAGTGGAGCAAGATTTGTTTTAAAGATTGATTTGAAAAGAGGATATCATCAGATTCGTATGAGAGAAGGTGATTAATGGAAAATAACATTCAAGATGAATGAGGGGCTGTATGAATGGCTTGTCATGCCATTTGGTTTAACGAATGCACCCAATACTTTCATGATATTTATGAATGATGTAGGATCATCTCTCCACATCAGCCAGCCAGCCAGCAGCCACGCCAGTGAATTCAAATCGCACGCTAAAAGAGAGGCGCAGTCCTGATTTAAATTTGAAATGAATGTAATTAAACATCTTAGGCTGCTGAGCCATGGAAGCTGTGCCTTTGTACAAGCGTTAGATAAGATCAGCTTTAATGCTAGATCGGCTGATATCTAGATCCAGACACTGGACTAGACAGCCATTGAATGTAATTTATTAGGGTAGGTGAACCTGGAGGGAAGCACTCGATGAGCCCTCAGGTAAAAGAGATTTCTAGATCTCATTTTAGGAGGACACAAGGTAGTGATAGTAGAAAAGGAGAGAGCTGAGAGAGCTCAGGAACACCATTGTAAAGATACAGGCATTTTCCATTTTAATATAATCAGAAGCAGTTTCTCCTACATGTCATTCTGTGTTATATGGGCGTTTGTGTGTGTTCCATTGTATGTTGTAGATGTATGTTAGCATTTGTAGGAGTGTGTTTGATTTCAGGGTGAAGGTCTTTGAGGCTTCATACCAGGAGGGTGTGACAAAACGCTATGGGTTCTGAGAGCCATGCACAGAGGTTGCACTTCTGAACTCTGCGGAGTTAGACAAAGATGTGCTGAGGCACAGAAGTTGGAATCATTGACTCGGGAAGAAGACCTCAAGGTTGTTGAATACCTTAGAGGCAGGGATGTGTATCTGAGACACAGTTGCAGATAGAATCACTGAGGATTCTGTAGAGGCTATGCCAAGTGGGCATTGAGCAGGTGCAAAGGGTGCACAGAAGGAACCCAAACCTGTTGAACGTTCTGTGGAGAAGATACTCCACCAAGAGGCGTCGAGGAAGCATGCAGATAGGTACTGAAGAGGAGAGAACTCTTTGGGTTTGGTATTGTGAAGGGAGAGTCCACTGAAGGGCCTCCACTGGGTTGCTGAATACCCAGAAGTACTCAAGAAGAGGCTTGAGCAGAAGGATAGCCAGGTGGACATCCATTTCATTCTCCATCCGAGGGAGAAGAAAGATAAAATCCCCCCAAGGGGTTTGAGTGGTTGTGGAATCTCATAAGAGATAGCACTAGGGGTGCGCAAAGACTCTACAGGAGCGCAGACGTTGAAATCCTTTAAGGGTTCAAGAATGACAAGCTCAGGAGGAACAACGCTTTTACATGCAGTAGTGAAGCTCAAGATTCGGGAGTTCATGAAGAGGAGTAGCAAAGAATGAAGCCTTTGAAAAAAAATTGAAATTCTTCCAAGTGCGGGAAGAAAGAGTGCCAAAGCTCGGGAGGAGCAACATCAGCCATTGGATCAACTGATAGAATCTGGACCGTTGGTTTTCAAGTCCAAGAAGCAGTCGGAGGAGAGCGCACAAGGAGAACAGATTTGGGTTGTCAGATCTGGGGAAGATACCTGATAGCCATCGGATCTATAGGAAGTTTCATGGAGGTTAAGACTTCGTGAGTAGCAGGGGAGAAATCCCACGAGATTTGATCTGAATCATTTGTTTGGGAGAGGACACGTGTCACGAGATTACCCACCTCGGGTACTCGAGCATCGGAGGTTAGAAGGGGAAGCCATTCAGCTTCATGAATAGAGAAATGGCGAGAAGATTGGTACCGTCCATCTAAAGAGGACGCATGGCAGAGATCGAAGGAATCTTGTGAACTCGGGAGTTCGCAAGGTTAGAGCACGAATATCGGGTGCTCAAAGTAGTGAGATCACGAGACGCGATAAGATCAGAGCCGCTCGTTTTGGAGGACACGTGTAAGGATATCCTCATCTCGCCGACTCCGACGTTGGAGGATAGAAAGGGAAACCTTTGATTTCGTGAGGAGCGAAGAGGTGAGAAGCCGTAAGCCGTCCATATGAAAGGGGGCAGGTGTCAGAGATCTAAGGATCTCGTGAACTCAGGAGTTCGCCGGTTGAAAACCCAAGCATTGGGTACTTCAAGTCGCAAGTAGTGAGGTGGCGAGAAGTTGTGAGCCGTCCATTGGAAGAGGAAAGGTGTTAGAGATCGGTGATTTCATGAACTCGGGAACTCACCAAGTGAAGGTCCAAATATTGGGTGTCCAAAGTCACGAGGTCGCGAAGTAGCGAGAGAAGGACATCCGTCAGATCTGGAACACGGGGAACCGTTGGATTCGTACATGGGATCGGGTCTCGGAACCTCGCAAGAAAAAGGCTCGAGAGTTTGGCCGCGGGAGTCGCGAAGTTGCGAGACGGGACATCCTGAGATGATGTAAGTAGTGTGGGCCATAGCGGAAGCCAGAAAGTGGAGTACAGGTGGCACGAGGTCATCGGGATCTCTCCACAAGGAGCCCCGAAAATTGGACATTAGGATTCGCGAGTCCTGCGAAGTCCGAAGTCCCGACAGGGAGAAGTGACCGTTGAAGAGTCACACATACACATCGGCATTTCGACGCATCGGGTCTTGGAACTTGGAGAACCGAAGGTTTGGTATCGCAAACAGCGAGGTTGCGATAACGTTGAGGTCCCGATATAAGGTAAGGTCACGGACACGTGCAGTGGTCATATGGTGGGAGCTTAGCCAGGAGGGCCAGCGTATAGGAGCTGAGAGCTCATCGGAGAATCGGAGGTCGGGAGTTGGAGAGTACAGGGACTCTCGATAGCAAAAACCCCAAAACCATGATAGTGCATCGGGGGTAATCACGGTTCTTGTAGAGACCACGACAGAAGAACGTAAGGCCTATGGATTGGGCATTTGACAGGGATTCCACTTAGGAATCTAAAGAGTCGATTCGGCTCAGAAGAAAGGGATTGAGAGCGATCCTGTGAGCAGGAGGTCAGGTGGAAGAGACCCTGCGGGGTGATAGGCAGGAGGGCCTCTGCGTCAATGAATGAAGTCCTGAAGGATTTCATTGGGAAATTCATCATTGTGTATCTTGACGATATATTAATTTTCAGCAAGACAGAAGAAGAGCATTTAAAGCATTTAGCTACAATGATGAGGAGATTACAGCAAGATAAATTGTTGATAAATATGGAGAAATCATCATTTATGAGGACATAACTCATTTATTTGGGTTTTTTTATCTCTGCAAATGAGTTGAAGATGGACCCAGAAAAGGTAAATGCAATTAAGAATTGGCCATTGCCAAAAAATGTGTTTGAAGTTCGAAGCTTCCATGGTTTGGCGAGTTTCTACAGGAAATTCTTCCAAAAGTTCAATGGAATTAGCACAACAATGATGGATACGGAGAAGAAAAGACATAAATCTTTTCATTGGACAAAAGAAGCAGAGAAGAGTTTCAATCTACTGAAGAAGAAGATCACTGAGCAGGCAATTTTGGTTTTTCTGGATTTTAGCAAGACATTCTAGGTCAGGTGTGACGCGAGTGGATTTGCGATAGGAGCGATCTTGAGCCAAGATGACAGATTGATCACATACTTTAGTGAAAAACTGAATGAATCGAAGGTTAAGTACTCCACATATGACAAGGAATTTTATGTTGTCATACTAGCATTGAAGAAATGGAGGCACTATTTGGTTCCCAAGGAGTTTGTTTTGTACAATGATAATAATGCTTTACAATTCGTGACTCAACAGAAGAAGTTGAACCAAAAACATGCTAAATGGGTTGAATTCATGTAGAATTTCACTTTTGTGATTAAGCATATTTCTGGAACTACTAACAAAGTTGATGATGCTTTGAGCAGGAAATGTTTGTTGATGCAGGAATTCAGATTCAAAACTTTGTGTTTTGATAACCTCAAAGAAATGAACAGAGATGAACAATATTTTAAAGAAGCATATAAGATGTCTAAGAATCCAATTCTCAGGGACAAAACCCAATGGATTGAATACATGATACAAGATGGATTATTGTTCAGGGGCAATCAACTATGTATTCCAAAATGCTCCATGAGGGAGAATTTGCTGAAGGAAAAACATAGTGGAGGATTGGTCGTACACTTCGGTCATGATAGGACGTTCTCAAAATTGAATGGCTCATATTTTTTGCCAGGGATGAGGACATATGTTAAGAAATTTGTGGACAAATGTAGGATTTGTCAGCACACAAAAGGAAAAAGGCAGAACACATGGTTATACCAGCCATTACTCATACTTGCAAGGTTGTGGGATGCAGTGAGCATGTATTTTATATTAGGAATGCCAAGGAAACAAAGAGGATGTGATTCGATCTTTGTGGTAGTCGACAGATTTTCCAAGATGGCACATTTCATACCATACCATAAAACCAACGACGCCATTCATATTGCGAACCTATTTTTCAAGGAAGTCATTAGACTTCACGGCTTGCCAAGGAGTATTGTTTCTCATTGAGATACCAAGTTCATGGGACATTTCTGGAGGACTTTATGGAAGAACATGGGGACAAGTTTGTCATTTAGCTCAGCATATCATCCTCAGACTGATGGGAAGACATAAGTCATGAACAGAAGCTTGGGAAATTTGTTGAGGAGCCTAGTGACTGAACACCACAGTCAGTGGGATTGCATTCTACCAGAGGTGGAATTTTCTTACAATGATTCACTCAACAGAAGGACAGGGCAGAGTCCATTCTAGATTGTATATGGAATGAAACAAAGGGGAGTTTCTGAATTGAAAGATTCGGAACAAAATGAATTCAGTAGTGCTACTGCAGAGAGTTTTGCAGAAGCAATGAAGGAGCTTCACAGCCGAGTGAGGGAGCGATTGAAGAATTCAAATCAAGAATACAAGCGCAGAGCAGATCAACATAGGCGAGAACTTCAATTTGAAGTTGGTGATCTGATTCTTTCACATCTAAGGAAGGAGAGATTCCCAAGGGGGACATATAAAAAACTGAAGATGAAAAAGATTGGACCATGCAAGGTCGTGAAGAAATTCAGGGAAAACGCATATGAGATTGAATTACCCAATGGGATCAGAATTTCACCGATATTTAATATTGCAGATTTGTACCCTTACGTAGCTGAAGAAGAATGAGAAGAGGAGGAACAAAAAGAATTTCAATGGACAAAACAGATGCCTGTAGATGAAAATCTATAGATGGAAAGCATAGTTGGCAAGAGAGTCAACAAAAAGACCAAGAGGAAGGAGTATTTTGAATACTTGGTCAAATGGAAGGGACATCCAGTTGAAGATGCCATCTAGGAAGATGAAGCAGAAATTCAAAAGCCTGGATAGAACATGCATGAGCTCATGAACAGGACTTCATGAAAATTTTCAAGCAAGGGAGTCTGATGCAAGAGCATCGTCAGCATCCAAGCAACCATGAAGGTGGAAGAAAGCTGGGAAAAGTGCCAACACATTTTCCACATTTTTAAATGTTTTGAAAGATTAAGAAGAAGATATAAATGTAATAGATAGAAGCGTACTTGCATTTATGTCTGGCTGTTGTAAACAGATCATGAGCGATTTTCTCTCATGTGTCAATGTAAAAGGCATTTAAGCCCAGTTAATGAAAGTAGGTAGATTTGAAATAAAGATTAGACAATTTAGAAGAGGGGGATGGAAAACCGGATATAGACACCCTTGCCTTTCTATGATGGTAGTAGTTGTATCATTATCATAATCACATGATAGAACGAGATAGCTACAGAGAGAGCTATAGAGGAAAATTCCATGTACAGGAGCTTTGAATTAATATCTGAAGCTTTCAATCAGATTTCATGATGTTTTTTGTTTATACATGGTGAATGGTATGCTTACAATTGTTTATTCTCTCTTTTATGCATTTTCTTTAGTACTGTGTGTATGTATGATTTCATATTGAATGTTTGAAGTCTAAGAGAGAGAGAGAATGAGTTTCAATTGTTTATCTTCCTGAGTAAGAGAAGTTCTTGCAAGGAGTGCAGTGAAACATCTGCAAGGTGTGCATTGACAAGGGTTCTAAGCTTTATGTCATAAATCTCAGGAGAGATACCATTGTTCTCATTCCAGTAGAAGTACAGGTGGAGAACAAAAGCCGTGCAAGGTGTGCGCAGACTATTCGAGACCTTAACCTGATCAACGAAGGTTGAAAGGTGAGGGATTGTTGTTCCAGAGAGTGCACAGAGTCAAGGGGTTGAATACCCAGAAGTATTTGATAGATTGTTGCAAGGAGTGCGTGTAGGAGTTCTTTCAAGGCTTGAAGTTGCTAGAGAAATCTCAGAAGGATTTACACCTTTGAAGTGTTCAAAGGGAGAGGGGGTCAAAGTTACCTCATAGAAGTTAAGTTCCAGTGCAAACCACCGAGTTGTTTCACAAAGACTCAAAGGAGGAATGAATGGTCGGAATTCTCCGTGGAGAACTCCTGAAGTTTTGAGGACCGTAGGAACCAGAGAAGATGCAAGGTGTATAGGGGTGGACGAACCCATCACTCTGGTATTATAAATCAATGTGGACCGTTGATCGTGGTCTGTTGTGAGCCGTCAGATCATTTTGAAATTTGGGATTTCGAAGTGTTAGGTGGATGGTAGTCGGAGGCTTGTTCAAGTCCCGAAAGCCAAGAAGAGGGACAGGTGGCGAGAGTCCATGTCAGAGGTAACAAGGATTTGAGTGGAAAGGTGACGTGTCTTCATCAAATAGGTGGAGTCAAATCTTGTTGACCCTTTCAGGGTTTGGAGGTTGAAGAGATGGGAGCATTGCATCCTGATTCGCGAAGTCGCAAAGTCTGAAACTTCGATGAAGTGAAAAGTCCATTGAGAGGCCAAGCTTTGCTGAACACATAGGAATTCGACATTTTGGGTTTCAGGGGTCATAAAGACAGGAGCTCTCAACAACAGGGATCAAGTCCTGGTTCGGAAAAGAGCGTGATCTTATTGAGTTCGGGAGAGTTGAGTGGTGGTTTGTGGTTGATCACACGGGGCATACTCATAAGGACCTATGGATACACCATCGAGTGTGTGTGGGATTTCATGTAGAGGAACCAAAGAGTCAATCAGACTCAAGGGGTAGATTTAAAACGATCCTTCGCGGACCTCGGCCTGAGGGTTCAGGGGTGTACATCAGTCTTGGAGTGGAATACAGGATTCTTGGACACACTGATGGAAATATTGTTATCGCAATGAATTGGGATCAGTGCAACATATTTTACTGCCAAGTCTACAATTTTCTAAATCATCCATAATACCTGAGTGAAACAGGTAGCAACAACAATGTACTCTACCTCTATAGTTGATAAAGAAATGGAACCTTTCTTTTTACTCAACCATGCTACTAGAGAATCTTCTAAGAAGAACACACCTCCACTCTTGCTTTTCCTTTCATCCATGTAGTTATCCCAATCAACATCTGAGTAGAATGATAATTGAAAATTCTGATTCTTAGGATACCATAGGCCATAGTTCATTGTTTCTTTCAAATGTCTAAATATCCTTTTGACAGCTAGCAAGTGACTCTATTTAGGTGCAGACTGATATCTTCCTACCATTCCAATAACATGCATTATGTCTGGGCGAGATGTTGTGATGTAGAATAGGCTGCCTATCATTGACCTATATTAACTTTGATCAACATCATTTGAGTCATCATCCTTTCTTAATTTGCATCCAGTAACCATAGATGTGCCCACAGGTTTAGAATCTTTCATTTGAAACCTTTTCAACATTTTTCTTAGATATTTTTCTTGAGAAATGAACATCCCTTCAGACCTCTAAGTAATTTGCAGACCAAGAAAAAAGAAAGTTCACCTATCATAGACATTTCAAACTCAGACTCCATGGCAGAAGCAAACCATTGTACCAATGAATCTTTATTACATCCGAAGATGATGTCATCTACATAGACCAACACAATGAGAAAATCATTATCCTCTATTTTGATATATAGATTATTGTCAACTGTTCCTCTCTTGAAGCCTTTGTCTTTGAGATACATATCCATTCTGTGATACCAGGCACGAGGGGCTTGTTTTAACCCATATAAATATTTCTTCACCTTGCATACTAAATCAGGGTTATCAGACAGTTTGAAACCCTCTGGTTGTTCCATGTAGACTTCTTCATTTAAATCTCCATTTAGAAAAACTGACTTGACATCCATTTGATAGACTTTAAACCTTTTATCACAAGCATAGGAAAGAAATATTTTGATAGCTTCTAATCTTGCTATGGGCACAAATGTTTCATCAAAATCTAGTCCTTCTATTTGAACATAGCCTTTACGGACCAATCTTGCTTTGTTCCTGACAACTTGTCCCTCCTCATTCAATTTATTCTTAAAGATCCATTTGGAACCAATGATATTTTTACCTTCAGGTCTATGAACCATCTCCCACGTATTGTTTTTCTCAATCTGATTAAGTTCATCATTCATTTCTTTAACCCAATGGTCATATTTTCTAGGTTCATTAAAATTCTTGGGTTCGAGCATGGATATGAAATCTATATGTGATTGTTCAGTGTTTTTAATTATCTTTCTCTTCGTTTGTACACCTTTTTCTTTTTCACCAATTATCTGACTTGCAGGATGATTCTTTTGAGTGATTCTAGAGGAGGAATTTGAAGTTGTCTGTTGATTTGAGTCTGTCTGAGTATCTGTGTCTTCATCTGATTCAGAGTCTTTGTTTTCTGATTCTTGGACCTGCTCATCTTCAGCTTCAGTTGTGTCTTCTGTAGAAGACTCATTATTGTACACCTATTTTGTTGGGATTCCTTCATCAACTTTTACGTCAATACAGTCAACCATTTTATGCAGCCTCTTATTATAGCATTTGTATCCTTCATTGTTTGTAGCATACCCTAAGAAAATACCTTCATCAACCCTGTCATCATATTTGCCAAGGTTCTCATCATTATTCTTTATGTAACATTTACTCCCAAAGACATTGAAGTGTTTGATTGAAGCAAGTCTCCCATACCATAGTTCATAAGGTGTCTTGTCACTTTGTGGTCTGAGGTGGGCTTTGTTAAGAACATGGAATGTTGTGTGTATTGATTCTACCCAATAGGTTTAACCAATGCTCTTCTCATTCATCATTGACCTGGCCATTTGCTTCACTATTCTGTTTTGCCTCTCAACTACTCCATTTTGTTGTGGAGTTCTTGGGATTGTGTATTTTCTCTTGATCCCATGCTTATCACAGAATTCCTTGAAATCACTTGACATAAATTCTCCTCCTCCGTCTGATCTTACTTCCTTTAACCTCTTGCTTGTTTGATTCTCAGTTAAAGCCTTAATTTTTTTAAACTTCTCAAATGCTTCAACTTTTTCCTTTCGAAAGGCAACCCAAGTAGTTATGGAGTAATCATCAATAATTAGCATGAAGTAGTTTTCTTTCCCTGTGCCTTCCTATCTTGATGGTCCACATAAATCCATCTGAACTAGTTGCAGTGGTTTCTCTATTGAAGTAAATCTCTTGGACTTAAACTGTTTCCTCGTTAGCTTTCCTACTTGGCAGGGTTTACTCATAGAATCTTGTGGCTTTGATATTCTCAGAAGATCTTTTACTGCCTCAAGATTTTTGAGCTTGATTAAGTGGTCAAAGTTTAGATGTCCAAGTCTCCTATGCCATAACCAGATTTCATCATGTTTTCTTAGATGACACTCTTCTCTATCTTCTTTCAACACATATACACTATGTTTTGTTCTTATGCCTTTGGCCACCACTTGTCCCGAGTTTACAGACTTTATCTTGCAGTCCTTGGACGTGAACACCACTTCACATCCTCTGTCACACATTTGACTTACACTAAGTAGATTATGTTTCAGCCCATCTACAAGCAGAACATCTTGGGATTTTCCTTTTCCATTACTTAAGCTCACCATCCCTTTACCATTTATTTTACCTGAAGCATCATTTCCAAAGGTTACGTTTCCTAATTTCCTTTCACTTAGAGATAGAAACTTACCTTTCTTTCCCATCATATGTTTGGAGAATCCACTGTCTCTATACCAAGGGTTTATTTGTCTTTGAGCTGACAACACTAATCCACACCTGTCACTTTATTTCTTCTTCCAAACCTTGACATTTTAAATAGAGGAATTCAAATCTGGTTCATAGTTCCTTAAGCAAGAGTCAATAGATTTATGGCCATAGTTATGACAGATGTAACATTCTGGTTCGTCGAATAAAGGATCATAACAATTGTTGTGCTTAACCTATGTCCTTTTCCCATCCGTCAAGTGATTTGTAGTCTGTGGTGGTTTGTTACTTGGCTATCTCATTCTTCGTTGTGGAAGATATCTATAACTCGAATGTCTTGATTGCTCATAATTTAATTTTAAAGAACAGTTTACAGCTTTATGACCAAAGTTAGAACAAAAGAAACAATATCCATAGAAAAAACATTGGTACCTGGAAAA
>JASDQU010098041.1:7915-18681 GCA_032191745.1 Picea mariana | reverse complement strand
AAGACTCGAACTGACAGGAGAGGTGACTGTTTCATTTTTTAATGAGATTGAAACAGGAAAAGAACTATGCTTAAGGCTCCAGGTTCAATCCCCAGATTGTTTTTTCATTTTTTAACGATATTTCTACAGAGAGGAAAACTATGCTCAAAGCTTTTGTTTCATTTTTTAACAAGCTTACCACAGAGAAGAGAAACTGTGCTTGTGACCTCTGTTTCATTTTTTAACGAGATTGCCACAGAGAAGAGAAACTATGCTTGTGACCTCTGTTTCATTTTTTAACGAGCTTTCTACAGAGAAGAGAAACTATGCTCGTGAACTCTTCTTGATCATGGCTTCCAAGAGAATAACACTCTGGAAGGACACCATGTCAAGTGATAAAACTCGATCATGGATTCCAAGAGATATTCACTAGATGGAAGAAAGTCACTCTGAAAGGAACACATGTCGAGGGTCGCGATAGGGGTAAGGAGATCATGCTCCAATAGCCCTACCGAAGAGATCACCATGTCAACTACAGATCCAAATCATCAGAAGTTGAAGTCATGGGAGATAATGCCACATAATTGACATGTGGCAAGGGCGATACTGTCTTCACATAAGAACCATTCAGGGAGGTAATTCAGTCAGGACCAATGAAGGAAAGTTGATTAATAGTCACAATTCTTCCATCGTGAGGGAAAGATATCACACGAAAAAGAGTGGACACAATAACTTTAATGGAATAGACATAATCCCGCCCAAGGAGTAAAGAAAAATCCAAGGGGTCTCAGACTACCATGACATCAATAAAGACATTTTTCCCTCCCAAAGTTACAAGAAACTGAGGAAGGGTCCCTAAAAGTTGACTATTTCTTTTGTTAAAAGCTAACAGATTCTATGTAACCAGCGCAAGTTGAGGACAACCCAAAGCATGCTAAGAAATAGAGGACAAAATACTAATGGACACACCTTCATCTATCAACGTTTGAGGAATGTACCAACCACAAACTTGTACTGTAATCTGGAAAGGAATGTGAGAGGGAAGACGAGGTCTAGTTAGTGCACCCCAATAAAAAAGGATGGCCTCATTTCTTGGAGGGGGTTTCGCGGGAGAAGGTGGAATGTCCCCCAGCACGGTAGATTCTGTATCAACGAGAAAAACATGGGAAGTATCAGGTTTAATCTCTAGAGGGAGAGTAGGATTGACCGATGATGGGATCGGATTGACCACGTAGGCACTCTTTAGAGGAAGAGTGGGACTGATCGAGGAAGGGACTGGATCAACCACTTTATCACTCGTCAAAGGAAGGGTGGGACTGACAGAGGAAGGGACTGGATTAGCCACTTTGGTTTCATTCTCCAAGGGGAGAATGGGGTCGACGGGTGGAAACAGATCGACCGCTTTGGTGTCACTCTCTAACGGGAGAATGGGGTCGACCGAGGATGAAAACAGATGGAATACTTGGGTTATACTCTTTTGATGAAGAGTAGGGCTGATCGATGACAGAACTGGATCAACTACTTGGGTTTTTGGTTCAATCAAGTAGAAAACTAGATTGACCATCTGATCAACCGGACTGACTGTGGATGGAACTGGATTGACCAATCCATCAACTAACGATGGATTGGGGGAAATATTATGATATCCTTTTGGAAGTTGAAGTTTTTCCAAAAGAGAAGCATCCTCTTCCATGCGAGGACAAAGGTGAGAATAATGATCACCTTTGCATAACATACAAGGGAATTTGACATTTGTCTTCTTCTTACCAACATTAATGTCACTAGTTGACAGGGTATCATTGACATGACCAACAGAGGTTGATGATGCGGAGGACCACATTTCTAATATCTTGGGAATACCAGGGAAATCTCTCAGAAAGTGGTCACCCTTACAAAGACTGCAAGGGAATTTGGGTTTCAGATTCTTCATTTTAATCTTTCTGAACTCATCAACACTCCCAGTACTATTAACAGAAACTAGTTGCTTGGATCCAACATCTGATGTTGTTGGGGCCTTGGTCCTTTTCAAGATCTTCTTCTTCTTATCTTTTCTTTTCTTCTTCTTCTGATCAACCTGGCTACTTTCTTTAGAGCTTTCACTAAATGAAGAAGGAGAAAGGGAAGGAGACTTAATGGGCGAAGAAGAAGAAAAGTCGACGTGAGGTTGATGTGTGGGTGGTGTACTGACATATAAAGTATTAGGTGTAGTTGAAACATTAGGAGGATTCGAGACCACCAGAGTGGGGAACAACCAAACTGATAATCCGATGGTGAGTCCCGGAAGACTTAGTGTGTCAATGTACGGAGGACCAAAGTTTCCAAAAGAAGGAAAGGTATAAGGTTCCCCAGGAGAAGGGGTTACTCCATTGGTACTCTCAGGATTTGATTCCATTAACACTAACTTGACCTAAGGTCCACTAAGTAACACAACCAACACATGCTATGAATCTGAGGAGCAAATAATCAAACAAAACCTTCTCATAATGAAACCACTAGTTGGTGATGAAATCCAATGTCACAAGATCAAAATAGGAAGGGGAAAAGATAGAGCGGGTGGATCAGTTACGTTGGCGACCTTCTTAATGGACTTACGCCTTGGTGCAAGCTTCCACGCAGTAATTGTGGATTTACCCTCCAAGGAGCCCGAGTGAGTTTGACCAACGTCTGTTCCAGGTACAGTGAGACTTCCCTTCACAATCACCTTGTGTGAGACCCTAAAGATTATGACTACTAAGGTCACTAATTGCAGTCAGCCCCTAGGCGAGTATAGTTGATAGTTCGATATGAACGTACGGGCAATATAACAAGTATGAAATCAACTCGAGAGGCTCCCACACATAATCATGGGTATACCCTCAAGTGACCCCCAATATACGATCTGACCACTACAAACAGTTGAACCACGGAGGGATAATCTTCATAACTCACCCAAATGCGACCTCGTGCGTAACCCCTGTGTGAGAGCGGGATCCCAGAAAGCCTATACGACAATTGTATTTTCTCTCCCTATCGCAAGATGATAAGTTTGTTTGATAGATTTGGAAAGTTATCCTTTCAACCTATTCCAAAGCCCTACACTTTAAACTAATGTAGGTTTGCTAACAAAGATGCAAAAAAGTTTGATAAATTTTAGTTAAGAGTTGATTTTAGTGGCTGTTGTTTACTCATAGGTGTATGAGAGTGAAGACTGATGATATTATGACTCAGTTCCCAAAACATGCATAAGAAATGATAAGCAATATTTTCTTTCAATGAATGTCTATTTAAGGGAAGGAGAAGGATTTTCCTTTCACTGTAAAACACTAAGATGCAATGACCTCATGCAATAGTCCTCAATAAGGAATCCAATGCAATGCTAAAATTTTTGTATGTGACTGATAACCAGTAGATGTAAAGCTTCCTATGCTAATCAGACTTCAAGATTTGTGAGATTTAAACAATCTGGAAGCAAACTTCACATAAACCAAAAGACACCCTTGTTATGATCAAACAAGAAATAGGAAACCAAAAACTCAAAAGGAAGGAAAAATATATTGGACAAGATGACTCAAAGATCAGAAAGAAAAGTACAAAAGACCTTTGAAACTCCTTACAAAGTTTTCACTCACTCAGATAAACGAGAAGAAAATGACAAATTGACTCCAAATCGTGAAGGACAAAGAGTTATTGTAAAGTAAGGACAAATGCCAAAAATCCAAACAAGAGAGGATGCATTCTCAGAAATAAGGGTGTTTGAAAACCAATATCAAGATGGGCTGAGAGTATGGGACCCTGAGCAAAAGCCAAAACCAAGAAATAGATTCATAAGATGAAAATTCTAGAGAATTTCTCACAAAAATGGGGTAGCGCTCTAGTGTAAGGGGCACCAGACCGTTCCAACACTCCGTGTAAGGCTATAGGGGAGTGCTAGTGCTTTGACAACAATAGGAGGGGAGCGCTTTGCTCCAAAAACTCAGAAAAAAACCTAAAAACTCAAAACAATGAAGGAAATTCAATCAATCAGGGTGATCCTGATGACATAATGAGGCAATCAAACCAATCTAAGAATCAACATGACAATATGGATAAGATCAAATTAGTGGGAAAAGGGCCAAAACAAGATCTGGGAATGGAAACAAAAATCAGAGCTTCTCCCCAGTGGAGTCACCAATTTATGTTGTAGTTGAATCCCCCTGCGAACAAGTGGATTCCCTCTTGGCCTCTAGACTCCTAAGGCCAAGACAGAAAAGTGCTTAACATGGACACTTACTTACTTTTAGATCTAATCAAGCTAATGAATGAAAGAGAAGGAGAAAGATATGTACCTTATTAGCGATGTTTGTCCTTGCAAAGTCCTGGCTGAGCTTTGATCCAGAGCTCCTTGATAGATCCTGTAGGAAAAACAAAGGTACAAAAGACTTCCTACTCTACTGAGATTATCTCAGACATAGATCCATATACTGTAGGCAAACTCATATGGAACAAGTACAAGTTTGAAAGAAATAGGCCAAGCATTGATTATTAATGAGAACAAGTAAAAGTACTTACAATCCTTTGAATGAAGGTGCACCAACTTCTTCCAGTTCTCCTTGTCCAACCCCTTTTCTCAAGTAATATCCACTTATTGATTTGATGACATCTCACTCATGAGATCATAATTTTGATGTAATTCTCAATCTCCATTGTCAATAACTTCTTATGAGATCATAAGTTAGGTATAATTCTCAATCTTCCTTGTCAATACCTTCTTATGAGATCATAAGTTAGGTATAATTCTCAATCTTCCTTCTCCATTTCACCATGAGAAGGCCTCTTTATATAAACTTGGAGAGGCTCAAACACTTGAGAGATCTTTGGGATGAGTTGCAGATTCCTCTCCTTCAGTTGAGTATCTCCCCTAAGATCATGCTTTGACCATCTATTCGAATCCAACTACCTTCAAGAATTGAGGGTTTCTTCCTTTATTTGCCTCAACAAACCCAGAATTTGCTAAAACAAAGGGTAACACTCCCCCAAAAGGGTGCATAGGGTGCTCAATCACTCCCCTAAAGAGGCTTAGGGAGCGCTAGCACTCCCTGACAGTGGGTAGGGGAGCACTCCTCTCCAAAAGTCATTTTTTAGTGGTTTTTTCAATGTCAAAAGGTTTGTACTCCCTGTCAAGTGACTTCTCTTCTTCAAAACTAGTCTTTGGGGTGTCTTAAGTGTCTTTGTGATGTCGTTAGAGGCATGACATGGAAAATATGGCAGTATGATGATTTTTCACACTTGCAACACTTTTAGTCAAGATGCAACACTTGCGGACAAGATGCAACACTTACAACACTTGTAATGACGAAACTTGTGGCACTATCGAAGTGAGTAATTTTGAGGTGTAAAACCCCTGCAAGTAACCTATGTGGCACCTAAGTCAAGCAACTAAGCACCGATGCACAGGCGAGAAATTGTAAGTCAGGTCCACCGTATGGGCAAGGTAGAAAAGCCTGAAACCTTGAAAGCACCACTTCTCACGGAAGTAAGGGCACTAGCAAGATCACCAGATACAAATAGATCCCCATAAATATCTCTGATGCTAAGAAGGTATCGGGGGGATATCACTTCAACCAATCTTGCGCACCCTCATGATTAACTCTAGTGTAAGCGGAGCCTCTTGATATTACCGATTATACAATGGATTTCTCCACTCCCTTAGTTAGACACATATGTTGATTTAACAACCTTGGAGAAGTTTACTTAAAAAATCCTATTCCAAGGCACTAAATCCTAAGCTAGTTTGTGCACCCTAGAAAATAAAATCATGACTAATCATTTTTAAGTTATAGCGTTAATTTTAATGGCCCTTCTTACTCAAAAAGGTATGGTAGTGAAACTCATGATGTTATGATGCAACAAGTAAAGTAAATATGAATACAATACAAAGTCCTAACTTCAATTATCAATGAATGATATTCTTCTTAAAACAATACAATTTTCAATTTCAACTCTACAATCCTAAAATAAAAATGCAATATTTCTTTACATGCAATAAGATAAATGACAAAGACTCAAAAGATCAAAATGTCAATCAATGAAAAATTCCTAATATTTTTGTATTTTCAATATAAGAAAAATGATAATGCATGGACTGAACAACAACTTGATATATAAAGACTCTACTATGTATAGAAAGAAACAACTCAAGTAGGATACCAAGGAGAAAAACACCCAGCCCAATGTACAAGGACAATCAAAATGAAAAGGTGATGAGAAAGACTCCAGCCAAAAATTCAACCAAAGATAGGTTTCCTATCATCCCACAAACACTTAACAGTCACTACAGAGACCCAAGAAAAATCAACAATCATCAAAACCCAACCAACAAGCAAAAGAGGTTGATGTACGTGACCGTTCAAGGAAACAACGCGTATGTACACAACTTTCAAAAGGACAAAACACATATATACGTGATTGTCAAGCAAAAACCCGCGTATATGTTTCAAAAACAAAGCTAGGCAAAGGAGAAGGCTGAAAAACTTAGACCCAGAGTGAACAGAGGTTGTCAAGAAATGATATGACAAGAAATGCAATAGGAACGAGAGAAATTTAAGGAGAAAAACACTCCAAACCCTAAGAAAGAATATTCAATGCCCAATATGGTCGCCAATTCTGTTACGAGGAAAATATCTCTATGACTAGGGGTAAACCACAACATATAGAAATGATTGCAGAAATCAACTCTATTCTCAAGTATGCTATATCAATAAATATGCTAGCAAGAAAAGATAAAAGGCCTACCTCATCCAAACGTTCGATGAAGTCCACTGTTGAGCACTTGACCCAAAGAAATATACCTGCAACTAGACCTCAACAACTAAGAAAATCAAGCATATGGTGATAATATATGATTTTAGCACATTCAGTATCATAATCCATTAATATACATAAAAAATACGCCAATGGAATAATAATTCAAATATTTGCAAGATATCAATTGGATTGGAAAAGACTATTTCTATTAATATATGATTAGCAGAAGTGAAAACGTTACAGACTTATGTGTCAGCACGGTTCAAAATCGAGAAACCAAGTTCCTTCCAGCTGGGCCTCCACCACTTCAATCCTCCACCAAAGGCAAGATCATAGAAGAGAGACAATGAAGTTCTCAATCAATAAAGGAAGAGATTGGGGGATGAACACTGTGTTTAGAATTAAAGGACAAAGGGATGCAGACTCAATATGAAGTGAATAATTTCTCCAGAGTAACTTTCCTCTCAAATTTCAATTCTTTCTGCTCATTTCCATAGCTCGGAATTGGCACATTTATAGCCTTCAAATGGAACTGAAGGGTCGAGTCAGAACGTTTTTAGTATATGGAAGGCCAAGGATCATAGATCTCTTATCGTGACATGGAAACCCGACACCATTTTTCATTTTTGGGCACAAATCTTGATGTACATGGGACGTAGTGGTGCAACTTGCATATACACATGCTGTATAGTAGGCAAGGTGCGTACATGTGTAAAAAATGTATTTTTTAGCTCTGGATTTGAAAAAAGGGATGAACAGTTTGCATAGGGAAATGGAAAAAGGCCCACTGTGAAAGATTTCATAGGGTGAGGCAAATCTTGCTATAACACTTATTTATACTTTTATGTAGCTTCCTCAAGGGGTTTCCTTCTAACCATGTTAACCCACTTTCCTTATTTTAGGGTTAACCCACTTATAACCACTTTTCCACTTAACTTAACTACTTTCCATAATTAGTAAGTTCTCCATTAACTTTATTATTTAAATAATTTATTTTGGATCCTCTTTGACTTGTAGTACACTCATCACTTCACTTTATTATTTAAATAATTTCTTCTTTGAAAACACTTTGACTACTTTGACCTTTTGGGGCTTTTAGATGACTCATGAGGGTTCTCCAACTTCACATGGCCATAACTCTGTAATCGTGAGGGGTTATGTGACGTTCCACATACCACCGAAAATAGCATGACATGTACTATCCATCTAGAATAGTTTTACCTGCAAATATATTAAAACTCATATCATTATCCATCAAACAAACTTAGGTCCATTACCCAAACCTTTGTGCTACCAGAATTCTCTATCAGACTTTCTTCAAGGGCTTACATCAATGACAACAAACCGAATTAATCAACAACTTTCCCTTTTCTTCATTCCTTGAGTCCCATTTTAGTACTTTGTCTCCTATCTCAAAGTCATCAACCTTGGTCCTTCTATCACATATCTTCTTGATTTTGGTTGTAGACCTCTTCTCTGGATTGTTGCAGTTGTATGGTCTAATTAATTCTTCTCTGGATGTCATTTGGTTCTACTTGTACTTCCTACAATAATTTCATGATAGGGAGACCTAAATAAGTGGGAAAACAACATCTATTCCATAGACCAACTGGTATGGGGACATGCCAATTGTTCTCTTTGTGGTAAGTCTATATGCCCATAGTGCATTTACCAGCTTCTTGTGCAATGACTTTTTGTTGTCCTGCAACAAATTTTTTATGATGTTTACCAGACTCTTGTTTGAAGACTCTGCTAATCCATTCCCTAAGGGAAATATACAGTAGATTTTCCTAAGGTGATATGATATTTGGGGAAAAACTCTATCATATTATTTGATTTGAATGTTGTTGCATTGTCAGTGATGATTTTTCAGGGACATTCAAATCTTGAAAGAATGTTAGTTTCCAAAAACTTAATGATCACAACATCAATGGCTTTCCTTGTGGGTACAACTTCAATCCACTTGGTGAAATAATAAGTGGCTGTGAGAATCCATTTTTCCTGGCTTGATGATGGGGGATGGATTTCTCCAATGAAATCCAAACCCCATTGTTGAAAAGGAGTTTCAACTAAAATTGGTTTCAAGGGTAAAGGCATAAGTTTCCTTTTTCCTTCAAATATTTGACAGCTATGACAGGAGGTCACTTTCTTCTGGACATCTGCAAATAAAGTTGGCCAGTAAAAACCATCTCTTAGAATTTTGTTGGCAGTGGTCTTCCAGTTCAGGTTTCCACCACAATATCCTTGATGAAATTCCTGCAAAGCTTTATTAGCTTCATCTTTCAACAAACTGTTTAGTAGAATACCTCCATCATATTTCCAATACAAATTTCTATTTAAAATACAATACTTCATAGCTTTGATTTTAAGAAATCTAGATTTAGTTTTGGTTAAACCAAGAGGATGTTGTAAATGATGTAAAACAAAAATCAGGTCTTCATACCAGGAAGAGGTTGAGAAAACCTCTTTAACTTGTGGAGTCACCTTCTCTTTTTGTTCATCCTTTGCAATTAGAAAATTAATATCCAAAACATGAAAATTGGACTCAACCATCAATTTAGCTAATCCTTGACCCTTAATGAGCTTGGTTGGTTTGATCTCAATATCATATTCAAGGATAAAATAATCCATTTACCCATTTTTCCATCAAGACTATCTTGGGTCAGAATATCTTTTACCACATAATTGGGGACATAAGCAATAATGTGTAAGTGGAGAATATATACTCTGAACTATTTTATTGCTTTCACCAAAGAAAAAGATTTATTTTCCACGATGTTATAATTTAGTGCAACATCTCTCAAATATTTACTGAAGAAATAAATAAGTTGTTCATGGCCTTCATTGTTCTTCTGCAAAAGAACTACTGCAATAGTATGCTCAGAGGCAAAAGAGAATAGGAGGAAATATTTTGTGTAATCAGGGCTAATAAGCACATGGGCTTGTGTTAAGGCTTGCTTCACCTGATCAAAGGAATGTTTTTCTCTATGGTCCATTTTATTTTTGTGTCTTTTTTCAACATATTTGTTATATTTCTGAGAAGTTTTTCCAAGTTAGGGATAAATCTTCTTAAAAAGTTTATTTTTCCAATGAAAGACTATAATTATTTTATGTTTCTGGGATGATCTATTTTTGGAATGGCTTCAATTCTATTGGGATAGATTTTGATTCCATCCTTTGATATGATATTTCCAAGCAGTTTACCTTCTTCTAGACCAAACAATGTTTTCTTTGGATTAAGTGAAATTACAAATCTCCTGCATTTTTCAAAAACTCTTCTAAGGTGGAGCAAGTGTTCTTCATTTGTTTTTGAAAAACCAATGATATCATCTAGGTATATAACAATGAATCTCCGAAGTTCATTCACAAAAGAAATATCCATTGCTCTCTGAAATGTAGCCCCAACATTCATTAAACCAAAATGAATTTTCACATACATGAAAGTGCCCCAAGGTGTAGTAAATGTTGTTTTTTCTTGATCATCAGGGTGTACTAAAACTTGGTTGTAACCAGAAAAAAACCATCTATAGAGAAATTCTACTGGACCCAACTACCTTCTGCAAAATATGGTCCATTTTGGGCAAGAGATAATTGTCTTTGAGAGAGAATTTATTAAGGTTTCTGAAATCAATACACAGTCTGATTTCTCCACTCTTCTTCCTGGTTGGAACTAAACTGGACACCCATTTAGAAAATCTTAATGGGACAATGATTTTAGTATCATACATCTTTTTTATTTCCTTTTCAATCAGAGGCATCAACTTTGGGTTAATTCTCCTAAGTTTTTGTTTGAAAGGATTTTGATCTTCTTTTATGGGAATTTTATGTCGTATAATGCTAGTGTCATAAGATTTTAGATCTTCATAGCTCCATGCAAAAACATCTATAAATTATTTGAATAATTCTATATATTTCATTTTTTGAACATGAGGTAAATATTTTGACAGTTTAATCATTTTTGTTTCTTTTTTAGTTCTTATTTTTCAGTCTTCAACTTCCTTTCCAGTAGGTTCAATTTTAGGTTT
>JASDQU010098040.1:0-21472 GCA_032191745.1 Picea mariana | reverse complement strand
ATTATAATTATTAGAGATGCATCCTTTCATGGATGGTCACCATATGTGCCTTTAGGTTCTATATATATTTGGCACATTCATAATTGTAATGAAAATCATAGAATCTATCATATATCTCATATACAATATTATCTCATATATCATCTCATATAAAATTCAACAATTTCATGGAACCTCCATTGGAAATCATTATTTGAAAATTGTTGATGGAATGGATATAGAAATTGATTCCCTAGGAAAGACAGTGGTGAATAAAATTATGGGTGTTGCCAATATCAACAAGGATGATGAATTTCCTATGATTAATGTAGCCAATTAGCTTGAGGGTTTGGAGAGTACAGAAGGCAGTGAGGGCATGCAGGGAAATCAACGGTTCAACTTCTGGTGGGTCAGTTGGTGGAGTAGTAGCATCTGGAGGGGGTATCTCTTCCACGGGGGGGGCTTTAGTCTCCTCTTNACTTGTTCCTAGGAAAATATTTTTCATCACAATTATATCAAAGACCCTTGAGGCTTCCTTCAACCATTTATGCTTGAGTTAATTTCTGGACCTTGAGAGGGGTGGCATGAGGGCCAGGATTGGTAGGTCAATGGAGAGGAAGAAAATAGTGTTTGTGATTACGGTAAAAGACAACATGTTGTGCTTCTTTTACACATTCATTAGCTTCCAACCAAGTCTAAGGGAGAGCCATGAGGACCAGGGCTTGGATTTCATCCTTTAGGCCACTCATAAAGCATTCCTGGAATAAGGCATATTTCATGCCCTCTATTCTGAAGTCCAAGTGCTCAGAGGTAGATATAAATTCTTCCATTGTGTATGATTGTTTAAAATTGGTCAAACAACCTAAATAGTGGGTGTCGGTGTCAAAGTGCTCATAGAGATCTGCAACAAACTAGGTCCAAGCAAGAAATATACCCCTAGCGTGCATTTTTATGCCAATGCCACCATTTCCATTATTCAGGATCCAAATAGAGAACAACGTAAAAAAGTTTGGCCAACTCATCAGTAATTCCATGCAAAGAAAAATAATTTTCCATTTGAGTGACCCAACCCATGGGATTAGAGCCACCACATTTATTGACCTCAACTCTAGGAAGACGAGGGTCATGATGAAAGGATTCAGATTGAAATACCATAAAATGGGAGGAGTGAACACCATCTAAGTGGGATGGTTTTTCTGATAAGGAAGGACCTTGGGATCAATTCAACAATTGGTTGACAATGGATTTGAGGGTGTCAAATTCTCCCATGAATTTGGTATCCATGGTTTCAAATTTGTGCTAGACTTGGTCCTGGAATTGTGCAAATATAGAGTTGATGGAAGTAATTTCAGAAGTCACTTGTTGGATGTTATCTTTGTTCTTGTTAATGGCATATTATAGGTATTGGTTGAAAGTGTTGGCCATGAGGAGAGGAGGGGTGCCTATAATGGGAAACGGTTCTACTAAAAAAAGGCGGATATGTGAGATATATGGCTGCAATTAGAGCGAGAAGGGAAATCCATTGGGATATATTTCAAATAAGGGTGTCAAGAAGGGTGGGTGGTACAAAAAAGGAAGAAAATATTATAAGTGATAGGTACCATGACGATCAAGGTGAAAATGGGAATGCAATGGGATAGGTTGCAAAAAAGGGTGTCAAGAAGGGGGTCGGATCCACTGAAACAAAGGCTTAAAAATGATAGGTACCATTGCAATCAGGGTGAGGAGAGGACTCCAATGGGATTGATCCCAAATAAGGGTTACGATAGGACCACTATACTCCTACATAGTTATACGCTGACCTAAATAATACTGCAATGTCGAAATGCCCAAATTTTTAATAAAACAAAATGTGTAGTAATTTCGCAACCAAAATGCAGGAGGCAATGTTGCATGGCCAAAATATCCTTTATGTTAGCTATCTGGTATGTTCCTCCGAGGTTAGGGTTTTCAAGGTTCCTAGGGACAATTTTTTTCCCTATTCTATAGCTCTCTGATATACGTGCGAGGTTGAATAGTAGTATTCGACCCAATATCTCAGGGAACCAACTAAGGAGGCTTGACCATACCCTTAGTCGTACCACTCAATTACCTATGTACTAGATAGTATCTTCCCTAGTGTTTTTCTTGGTGGCACTATAGTAGTCATGCAGTTGATCAGTTGATCTAGGGATGGTTTTAGGAGACCTAGGGGACTCTCGATATACCTATTGGTAGGTAGGAGTGATTTTCATGTATAGATTATGTCTAATGCGATACTACTAGAGGGGTACCAATAGGGGTTACAAATGTTTCTAACCAAGTGAAACTTTGGTTTCTAGGCAAATTCATGAAACAGTCTGTATTTCCTATGTGTAGTCTTCCCCATTGTAGTTTTACCCACTGGACTACATATATTTGTTATTTAAAGACATCGACAATACACATCTCTACCCTAGAAAAACAATTAACCCACAATTCTTGCCAAGGAAAGTGCTCTGATACCACTTGTAAGGTACCAGAAGTAATGTAATATGTAGAAATAGGAATATTCAACAAATACCAATGGATCAATAAACTATTGAGAATTGAAATACCAACAATAATACCTTTATTGAAATAAATCGATTTTCACTTGCCTCTTCGAGGGGGAAACCTCCAAGAGAGAAGAGCTATATTACAATAATGACTAAAGCACTTACTGCCCCAATTACATATGCAACACATGACATGGCATAAATTCCTCTTTATGCTATCACCATGCTATTAGAATAAGAATGGTGGGAAGAGGAGGTAGATACAATGATCAAGGGTAGACATGAATCTAAGTAACCTCCCATTTATATTTTTAATGAAGATACTAAGAAATATTTCTCATTCTTGTTTAATTGACATTGGTGCACACCAACATTTCATGCCTAAGATCATTATGGAACAACTCTTTCTCTCTTGTACTAAGGAATCAGATAACATGTTAATTTTTAATTAAAATTTTCAACCAAACATTGGCCAAATTAAAGACCTCACCATTGTCATGTCTTCACATCCTAGAGTTCGCATCATATGCAATTTTCAGGTAGTTGATATGGAAGTAGGGAACTATTCTATTACCCTAGGATGAAAGTAACGATAATTGGTTGGTGGTTACATCAATTTAGATGGGTCTCATATGGTTTGTCATTGATATTGGAAAAATATTATCATCTTAAAGGAACCAAGAAGAATCCCATATATCGAAAAATATTTCCAACTTCATATTGATTAATTTGAAACTGATCTACTATTCACATTTTAACTTAGATTTTTCTACCCATAAATAAATGCACCTACAACACTCTAAGATATTATGAATGCAGCTAATAACTCATTCACAACCACAAACAAACCATTCACATACACATATTTAAGTACAATAATTGAACTCGTGAAATAACTCATAAATATATAAACACTTATCTTTTAAAACACTTGTGTAATCAACTGCTTGGAAAGGAGTTTCCACCCAACCATAGACCTGTTGTTTTAAATATAAAAAACAAGTCACCCTCGAGCTGGGGCTAGGAATCCACAAGAGAAGGGTTCCTCTCACAGTCCACTCACAACTCACTATCACTCAACCCATTGGTATCTCCTACAACTATCCCAAATTTCCTCTAGATCTCTTCCTCTTGACATGCCCAACCCAAGGAATGTACCCCTTCACTTCTCTCAGTCCATCAGGTGTTCCATTAGTTTATCAGGATCTCTCTATCTTAGGAAACTAGGAGTCTCTCTATTGGGAAATCAAGGGAATTCACCGACAGCAAAAATACTATCTACCAACAACAATACTTGATGTTATGACGCAACTCACTCAGGAGTTCACTCTTCAGGCTTGACAACCTATTTCTTCAATTTTATAGCCTCCAATATGCTCCAAAACGCTCCAACATTCTTCTGCATTCATCCATCCTTCTTTCTCTATCTTTGGTGCTCTCTTTTTCTTGCTCCTTGATTGTTGTTAATGGAAACTCACTGCATAAAAATGCATGTAATGCCCATACAAATTTCCTCTAGTTTCCCAAGACAATTGAATGCTCACTCTACATAATGCTAATTTCTTCATCCCCTTGATTTCTAATAACTATGGGATGTGACTCTCATACCCACCCTCTTACATGAGTTTAACGATTGGGATTGTTACCCCCTCGTACCAGGGGTAAGTATGGAGATCATGTCCCGAGTCC
Organism: Picea mariana; assembly: GCA_032191745.1. Taxonomy (NCBI): domain Eukaryota; kingdom Viridiplantae; phylum Streptophyta; class Pinopsida; order Pinales; family Pinaceae; genus Picea; species Picea mariana. The sequence goes on along the minus strand of JASDQU010098040.1, from coordinate 17,288 downwards.
CACATGTAGCAGACATGGAGTGTCGAGAGCCATATTGAATAGCATAGCCCACAAGTAGAATACATGGAGTGTCGAGAGACAGATTGAATAGCATAGCCCCATAGGGCCCCTCCTATTCATTGATGCACCATGATACATCACCAACAATAGAGAAAAATCCATCACACTAGCCTAGCCCTAGAGGACAACATGTCTTGCTTCTTGAGGTAATAAATCAGGTATCGTGGTAAGTGTCACCCTAAAAATCGAAGCATTTGAAGATGTTGCAAATAATTCTTTCTTGATTACAGAATGTTTTTCATGGAAATTATACTCTTTGCCTTATTTAACCTTTGTGGGTGTCATTTCATCCTAGTAATTTGTTCACCCTTAGGGATGAGGTGCTACTAGGGATTCCTTGAAAATTCATCATCCATTCTCGATCAATCTTATCACCTTCCATGCTCTTTCCATTATGTTTCCTCATCTTTTGGGATGTTCGGGTGCATTTACCCAAGAAGGGATTGCACCTCTTTTCATGGGAATAAGGGGCTAAAGGCCTAGAGGGAATGTAGATGGAAAAACATAAAATACAAAATAATAAACCTTCTAGATGCTCCCCCAAGAGGTCTTGAGAAAAAATGAAGTGTTATCTCTTAAAAGCATAAGACATGAAGAAGTAAAACATATATAGACATCCCACTTGTTGAGGGATCTACACAAGTGCGTTGCAAGCTATACTTTACCCCTATGGAACTCTGTGTACCTCTCCCTTCAAGTGATATTGTGGTACATCCTCCCAAGTTTTATGTTACCCATTTGGAGTACCCAATTGTTATGGAGATTAATTAATTAATGGAAATGAATGGGCTCGGAAAAATGTTGCATCACAGATGAAGGGAAACACACCCTCTACAAAGGAACCCATAAATGAGACACTATGAACCCTTCTATGTCATGAAACCCATGCCCAAAAGTATTACTCTCATCCACTTCATCTTCTTTACATGACTTAGATGGGTTTCTTCTGGAAAACATCCTTGACTTATGAAGATTTTCTAGGTCCTAACAAGCTACCAACTAGGTATGTCTTTGACATCAAGTTGGCTCCAAGTTTCAACTGTCAAACAAGGGTTTTCTTCTGTTTTATGACAACAAACTGTTCAATAACTTCTTTGTCGTTCTGTTACGGTTACATAGGCCATTAAGGTGCTCTAGCATGTAGTTTTTTCACAAGATGTTAGAACATGCATACCATAAGATATATAACACACTTAGATATATTTTAGAGATGAAATAATGTTGTTCTAAACACTCTCATACATGAAAATGAACACATGTATTTTTGGTCAAAATGACCCTAGATAAACCCCCCCAGGGAAAACCAGTTTGGAATCTGAGTGTATAAATGTGGAAAAAAGAAGGTGGAATACAACAAGTACAATAAAAAAATGAACCTGATACAATAGAAGCTTGAACCAAGCTGAAACACAAGTCCAAATGAAGAATATTCTCCCTAGGATGGTGCACCCTCCTCACAAGTTTCCAAGACCACTGAACTGAAGCTCTCTGCCAACTAGAAGCTCTAATGGACAAACCCTCCCACAGTACTCTGAATCTGTGCATAGTTTTCCACTAAAAATGTCCTCAAGGAAAACTAACCTCTGTAAGCCCTCCCTACTAGATGTGCGCCCTCCTCCTCAAGTGTGCCCTCCTCCTAGAAAGTATTGGCTCCAAAAATAAATGAAGGACTAAGCTTTCTTGATACCACCATGAAAGTGGGTGCCAAAGAATTCCTCACTCAATGCATCCAACCTCATCCTCATGCTCCTCTCCCAACTCTCTTGGTGAACATGACAAGGAATAATGAGCCTCTCCTTTGCCCTTGAGCCCTCCTTAAGGAAGCATAAGGAAACCTAAAGTATGCATGGATGAGATCATCTCATCTCATCCCTAATCAATAGTTGATATCATATCAAAATAATCTCAACTCAAAACCCACTTTACTTAAGTTTCCATAGCTTCACTTTGTGTTCCTCAATTCACCCACAAAGTGAATTAATTGTCATTTTAGGCTTAAATGACCAAATTTCACTTTTGACCTAAATATACTAAGTGAAAGTGAAATTAGACATAAGGTACATGGTACATGGTGAAAAGTGTTTCCCACATGTGTTTAGAAGCTCACAAACACAAGGGGACCACTTTCCAAGGTACCCAAATATCAACACTCCCTCTTACCGAGGAAAGTTCCCTTCACCACCAATATCATCCCTATAGTAGACATGGTTTCCTACTAGAAAATACTTGGTGAGTATGGTTGTACCCTGATCAATAAAAGTAGTGTCTGACACATATATTCTCAATCTGTGTGATCTATAGATGGAAGTGTCTCTCCACCTATCCAAGATCACCTAGATCTTGGTATCAAACCAAAGATATCCACCTTAGTCTCCCACCAAGGATTTCTACCTCCTGACATCTCGCCAAAGGTCACTACTCTTGTAATCTCACCAAGAGTCACTCTCTTGGAATCTCACCAAGAGTCTCCCCCTATTGGTATCTCACCAAAAGTACCTGGATCTCAACATCTCACCAAGATCCTCAACTTGGAATCTCTCCAAGTAGCTTCCACTTGAAGTGGAACCAAAATCTGATATGCCCGTCTCCATAGCCAAGTGAGTCTCAAGCCTCTGTGGTGCCATGCCGCTCCTCCTCATCAATCTCTGATTCTATGAATCCCCTACAAAAACCCTTTGTCTTGACATCTCTGAAACTAAAGATGTCTCGGGTGGACCAATCACCCCTGATGATGTTGTCCAAGAAAACTGAGTTTGAGCTACCTCTGAATCACTAATATGAATCAATAGGTCCTCCTCAACTATGTCTCCCCACCTAATGTTGGATGGTGTAACAATAGAAAAAGTAGTAGAGAATGCACACTCTCTCGCAAATTGTTCATCAAACTCAAGCTCCTCTATTGTCATTGTTGAAACATCTTGTTACTTCTTCTTCTTGGGACATTGTATTGCATAGTGACCCATCTCCCTACAATAAAAGTATCTCACCGTTCTCATGTTTCTCTTCTTCCCACCACTGCTCTCTCCCTTTGGCGGGGCCCCAAACTTGGGACCCTGTCAACCTCCCCTGTCGGTTTTCTTCTTTCCCTTTGTCCAAAGAGCAAGGTCTTCATCACCCTGCAATGTCTGCTACTATCCAGAAGCCTCTGATATAAGTCTAGTCTCCTCCTGAATGAAATCATCCCAAAATATCTCCCAAGTGGGCATGATCTCTCTGGAAACAATGCCACAAATAATTTTACCCCATGGTTTGGTGAAGTTTTTTAAGGTTGTCCTCACCATAGAATTTGGGTCCACCACCTCTCCAATGGCTCCAAGATCGTCTCTAATATGGGCGTATCGGCCAAGTAAATAAGTAACCGACTAATCCTAGAGCATATGAATTCCCCTGAGTCAATCATACATAACCATCTTTTGGTTCTAGTTATAGCTCTCATAAAGCTTGCATAGAGATGCCCACATCTCAAATGCATAAGCTTTCCCAGTCAAGTGGGGAATGATGTGATCTGGAACTACATTACATATCATCCTCTTTGAATTATTGTTCCTCTTCTTGAACTCTTCTAACAAGACGGGAGCAGTAGAAGAGGGAACATGAACAAATTCCTTAACTATATCCCATAGTTTGAGGTCCTCCAGCACAAAGACAATCATGGCCTTCCAAGGCGATCAATTGCTAGATCCAGCTAGCCTATCCTCCACACACATCTGAGATGATGATAACACTTCCGACTACAATCAAACTGATGTCGCAACTACACAGGAACGTTTCCTCACTCCAGTCAACATAGATGTGAAAATAGGAAAATGAACACCAACCTCACTCCTAGCAATATAGGTGTGAAAAGAGGTTGTGAAAAATCAGCCTCACTCCTACCACATAGGTGTGAAAAGAGACTGATGAAAATGTCCCCAAACTGATCTACAACCCTCCACAAAATTATTCCAACAAGATGCCACTAAACTTAGTTAAAGGTTGTCCACAAAATCTACCATAAAGGTGTCTAAAATAGCCCACCAAGATGTTGTCCAAAACTCAACAAAAATCATCCAACAAGCTCTGATACCATGAAGATTTTCTAGGCCCTAAAAAGCTGCCAACTAGGCTTGTCTTTGACCTCAAGTTGGCTCTAAGTTTCAACTGTCAAACAAGGGTTTGTTGTTGTTTTATGACAACAAACTGTTCAATAACTTCTTTGTTGTTTTGTTACAGTTACATAGGCCATTAAGGTGCTCTAGCATGTAGTTTTGTCACAAGATGTTAGCACATGCATACCATAATCTATATAACACACCTAGAGATATTTTAGAGCTGAAATAATGATGTTCTAAACACTATCATACATTAAAATGAACAAATGTATTTTTATTCAACATGACCCTAGATAAAACCCCCGGGGAAAACCAATTTGGAATCTAAGTGTATAAATGTGGAGAAAAGAAGGTGGAATAAAAAAATTACAATAAACAGATGAACCCGATACAATATCATCTTGAACCAAGATGAAACACAATTCCAAATGAAGAAGATGCACCCTAGGATGGTGCACCCTCCTCACAAGTTGCCAAGACCACCGAATTAAAGTTCTCTACCAACTGGAAGCTCTGATGGAGAAACCCTCCTGCAATACTCTGAATCTGTGTTGTATCTCTCCACTGAAATTGTCTTGAAGGAAAATTGACCTCTACAAGTCCTCCTTGCAAGCTGTGCACCCTCCTTCTCAAGTGCACCCTCCTCCTAGCAAGAAATGACTCCACAAATAAATGAAGGACTAAGCTTGTTGGCTACCACCATGAATGTGGGCGCCCAAGCTTTCCTCACTCAATGCATTACACCTCATCCTCATACTCCTCTCCCAACTCTCTTGGTGAACATAACAAGGAATAATGAACACCTCCTTTTCCCTTGCGCCCTCCTTAACAAAGCATACGGAAACCTAAAGTATGGGTGGATGAGATCATCTCATCTCATCCATAATCAATGGTTGAGATCATCTCAAAAGAGCCTCAACTCAAAACCCATTTTACTTAAGTTTCCATAGTTTCACTTTATGTCCCTCAATTCACCCACAAAGTGAATTAAATGACCAAATTTCACTTTTGACTTAAATCTCCCAAGTCAAAGTGAAATTAGACATAAGGTACATGGTACATGGTACAAAGTACTTCCCACATGTGTTTAGAAGCTCACAAACACAAGGGGACCACTTTCCAAGGTACCCAAATTTCAACAACTTGAGGACTAACTGGCCTAATAGGATGCCTTGACACCCCTCCCACACCTAGATTTGACAAATTGTATAACCTCTTTGAGATTTTGTTTAGTTTGAAAATGAGGATTTGATGCACATGTTCGGGTGGTTTTATTATTATATGTGGCTTACTTGGCATGATCATGTGACTTATGGACACTTGGAGGGAGTATTTGTTTGTCTTTACAGGACTTTACCCAGTGGACAAGTATTCATGAAGATATGACTTGAACAGAACTTCATGAGCGCCTTAAAGCATGAGGATGGATGCAGAGACCCCACGTCTGGGGTAGGATGATGATGAATAATTTCACAATGAAGAGAGAAGTCATTACCTTTAGAGGCACTATGGTAGGCATAGATGAAGAGTTCCCAGCTCCTCTCACCTGGGTGTTATCCCTTAGAGGCCTTAGACATCACCCTAGTATCTCATGATGTCACCTAGGGATAGGGTTTAATATTTGGAGGACATAGATAAGGTTTTGGCATGTGTGGGAATGACTTATGGCCTTTGGAAATTACAAATTGCATGATAAAAAAAAATTCGCCGTTGTCGGGGAGAATCGAGACAATTTTCCTCAACAAAATTATCTTTGGTAAGCCTTTTCTCAAATAATTTTTCCTCACAAGATTACTTGGCGACTCCACCGAGGATGACTCCCTCACTTGCTTTGATGATCCTAGAAGGATCATCTGTCGACTCCACTAATTATTTTTGCGATGTTTTCCAAGCAATGGAATTATGACTCTCCATGAATATTTTCCTTCCATTGATTTTGAAAATATTCATGGGTATCCAAATGAGTTCAACGTTGATAAAATATGGTTGGACGACTATCCAAAATTAGAGGGGGGTTATCCCTTCCTTCATATTCCAAGGTTTGTTGAGTATCTATATGAAGTAGGAACACCTCACGAAGATGTATGAATAACATTTTTCGTATATTTTTTTCCCTCGAAAGCACAAGATTGGATCAAGGATTGTTGTGATCCAAAAGGCATATCTTCTCTCATAGACCTCATTAACAATTTATTGAGTATTAGTGCCCAGGTTACCAAACGTATGAATATTTACTTCAAGATCTCACAATAGCCTTGGATGATGAAGGGTTCACTAATAAGATTGTAGAGGAACTTAGGGAAGCTTACAACAAGGAACTTGCAGGGGATGGAGAATGTGTAAACCAATATCCTTCAAATCTTGAGCATCCCTTGGAATAAGTCCTTGATTGTGCATCCCCAAGGAAGATCTTGAAGAGGTTGGTCATGAGGATGAAGTGTTGTTGTTTGCTCCTCCATTTGATGAAGTCATCCAAGATTATGTTCCTCCTGCACAAGAAGAATAAAATGTGGTGAGTCATTTTCCTTTTCAGGTTTTTGATGATGACATATTCTATGATTCATAAAATGAATAAGTACTAAAGGAACCCTTGGATGCATTAGACCCTTCATGTTGTAATAACAATGATGGTGTGGTTGACAATATTGAGGAGTTTATACATGTTGGGAGAAGTAAATGGGATGTGATTTTATATGATGGAGATCCCATTTACGATATTAAAAGTCATTTCCAATTGTTGCCTTCGCAATTATCATGTGTGATTACTACTAATTTTGACATTTGGAAAGAAGGAGATGACACAATTATAGATTTGTTCTAAACACCCAGGGATGACTTGATGCAGTATGCTCATGATGATTTTTGGTCATACCTTGAGCATTTTGATACTTTTTCTTTTAAGCACTTGGATTTATTCTATGAAGAGAATTTTCAACAAGCGTTGTGCTCTAATCTTGATAAGGCTGAGGACATGGTTTTCATAGACCATGATTTTTGTGACAAGAATTTCCAACCTCCTCCACGTTCATATTGAAATTTTAATACATATATGATCTACGTTTCCCCTCATTATGGTCACTTAAATTTCAGATAGAGTTATTGTCAACCTTTGGTTTGTTGTAATCTTTTCCAGTTTCACAGACAAAATCAACAATCCTTTGGTTGGGAGAATTTTTTTTTCTCTAGGTTGGGTTTCATCCCTTGCCTTGCACCCTCTATTCCCATAGACAACCATATAACTTTCCGTGGATTCCTTCTCATCCCTTCTCCTCTACCTTTTAGTGACAAATTTGTAGTTGAGGATGAGGATCTACCTTTGTCTAATTTTCTTGGCCTTGTCTTAGGATGTAGGTGCAAGGTTGTGGTGATACCTCTTGGAAATATTTTGTCCCTCCCTCCCACCTCCATGAGTTAGATTTTATGATTACCTATCACATACTACACACTCTAATTCATGTTCCTTTTGTGCTTGACTTATTCTTGCTTTGGTTTATGATGTAGCACAAAGGTAGGTGTTGTGATACAATGTTAGCATGGTTGTATTCGCTATATGATTATACCTAACATTTATTTATAACATAGATTGGGTATTAAGGTAGGAATTTTCATCTTGCATCTCATTGTATATATGTTGCATACTGCATATCGTGGTAGTATAGTTTGCATTTAGCTTAGATTATTTTTCATACATGCTTACGATTTACATGTTCCTTTATTTCCATATTGCATCATTGATATGTCATACTTACATGATTGCATTGACATGTTAGAGTAGAATTTTATTTTCAACATTTACTTTTGAATTTTGATCATTTTCATAAGAACAAGGCGTGATAGTGCCATCCTATATACTCTCACAATTTGCTTGAGTGTGTAGGCACAATCCATCCAGAGATGATGAGGTTCTCATGTGCTCTATGGTGAACACATTTCCCTGAGTAGGAGCCTGATGTTACCCCCTCACACTAGGGGTAACTATGGATATCATGTATCAAGTTCCACAGGTAGTAGACATGGAGTGTCGAGAGCCAGATTGACTAGCATATCCCAGCAGGGCCCCTCCTATTCATTGATGCACCATCATACGTCACCAAAAAAAAAGAAACATCCATCACACTGACATGGCCCCCAAGGAAAACATGTCTTGCTTCATGAGGTAATAAGTCTAGTATCGTGGTAAGTGTCACCCTAAAAATTGAAGCATTTGTACATGTTGCAAATAATTCTTTCTTGATTATAGAACGTTTTCTTGGAAATTATACTCTTTGCCTTATTTAACCTTGGTGGGTGTCATTTATTCATAGTAAGTTGTTCACCCTTGGGGATGAGGTGCTACTGGGGATTCCTTGAAAAGTCATCATCCATTCTCAATCAATCTTATCACCTTCCATGCTCTTTCCATTCCATTTCCTCATCTTTTGGGATGTCCAGGTGCACTGACCTAAGAAGGGATTGTACCTTGTTACATGGGAAGAAGGGGTTGAAGGCTTAGAGGGAATGTAGATGGAAAAAGATAAAATCCAAAATCATAAACCTTCCAGATTCTTTCCCAAGAGGTCTTGAGAAACAATGAAGCGTTATCTCTTAAAACCATAAGACATGAAGAAGCAAAACATATATAGATGTCCCACTTGTTGAGGGATCTACACAAGTGCATTACAATATATACTTTACCCCTATGGAACTCTATGTACCTCTCCCTTCAAGTGACATTGTGGTATTGCATCCCAATTTTTATGTTACCCATTTGAAGTACCCAATTTTTCTGGACATTAATTAATTAATGGAAATGAATGGGCTCGGAAAAATGTTGCATCACGGATGAATGGAAACAAACCCTCTACAAAGGCACCCATAAATGAGACACTACGAACCTATGTACATCATGAAGCCTATGCCCAAAATTCTTACCCCCATACACTTCATCTTCTTTACATGACTTATATGGGTTTCTTCTGGAAAACACCCTTGACTTGAGGACTGACTGGCCCAATAGGATGCCTTGACACCCCACCCACACCTAGATTTGAAAAATTGTATAACGTATTTGAGCTTTTGTTTAGTTTGAAAAGGAGGGTTTGATGCACATATTCAGGTTTGTTTTATTATTATATGTGGCTTACTTAGAATGATTCTTTGACTTATGGACACTTCGAGGGCGTATTTTTTTGTCTTTGCAGGACTTTACTCAGTGGACAGGTATTCATGAGGAGATGACTTGATCAGAGCTTGATGAGGGCCTTAGAGCATGAGGATGGATGCATAGACCCCACGTCTATGGTAGGATGGTGATGACTAATTGCACGGTGAAGAGAGAGGTTGTTGCCTTTAGAGGCAACCTGGTAGGCCTAGATGAAGATTTCCCAACTCCTCCCACCTGTATGTTAGCCCTTGGATGCCTTAGACATCGCCCTAGTGTCCCATGGTGTCACCTAGGGATAGGGTTTGATATTTGGAGGAAATAGATAAGATTTTGGCATGTGCGAGCTTGACTTAGGTCCTTGGGAGGCCTATCGCTACATTTTCCTTTACCAACGTCCCACCTAAGGATATCTATGTCACCCTAGAAAGGCACGACATCACCCTTTTGAGGGGGATTTTGTAAAAAATGAATTTATTTTTTATTTTAATGAGCAAACTGAGAAGTAGTCTCAAAATTGTGAAAAGACACAATTGTTGGGTCATTAGGCCAGGATTTTCCATATAAATATGGCTAGCATTTTCATTTTTTCATCATAACTCACCTCTCACAAGAGGGGGACTAAAATTGGCACCCTTTTTGGGGTAATTGGCTAAAATGTTGAGGCACACTTGCTTGGAAACTTGTTTGGATGCATTTTGGATCATTTCTTGGTGGAATTTAGGCAAATCAAGGTTTTTATGCTTGATTATTCTTAGTGTAAGTAAATAAGCAACTTTCATTTCATGATAAATGTTTATGGTATGTTTACTTTTTCATATTTAAGATTATGAAATTTCTTGCTTGAAAACCCTAGGAGTAAGAAACATAAGGTGCTTCTTTCTTGCTCTTTGTTTTGCTAGTATTGCATAAGAAGATCTTGTCTAGACAAACTTCTAGAGCCCTAAAGTGCTAGCACTTTAGAATCTTTGTCTAGTTATTATTGCATTAAATATATTTCAAGATTCTAAGGATAGGAGAAATCACTAGGGCCTAGAAGTGCCTACACCCTAGTTGAACCTTCTCTTAGGAGCTTGGTACTTGAGGACTTAAGGTGCTACTCCTCAAGCTTCCACCTTTTCATCTCTTAGAAAAGTATAATCATTGTTATTTCTCCAAGTTATTATGCTGATATAATTGACTCCATAAACCCTAAAAGGCACTAGTTCTCACTTCTCTTTTGTTGGAAGATTGATCAAACACTCAAACCTTATTCTCTCAAGCCTATGCTAACTAAGTATAACACTAACTTACCCTAGATCTCTAACTTTCTTGCCTTTTTTATAAATGTTTTCTACAACCATCTAACTGCAGAAAATTATCTGCATACACTAAGCTAACTCATAACTAACTTACTCAGAACTTGCTTGTGACAATTGCTAAAGAATCTACTTGATATATGCTCAAATTTTACTGTCTTTTTCTAGTAATTCCGAGCACTAATTCTTGTGGTTGTTACAATTTAATTTTGGCTGCTATAAACCATCATGTAACTATAATTTTGATTCATCCATCATATAATTTCATTTTCTATTGTCTTTGGGGGCTTTTCTATCATTTTTGTACATGAAATTGACATATATATGCTTTGTTGTTCTTGTTCCGGGCAGGTACACAAATTACACATATTTGCCTCAATTTCTCAGAATTAGACACCCTTAAATTTGGTGACCCATGGGAGGGGGGGTTTCTTGTCCTTATATTTAGCTTATCCATCCCTTTAGGCCACCGAGGATGCCTCCCTTGGGGTAGTTTATTTCCTACTCCTAAAAGAAGGGGATTTCTTATTGGGTGATAGTGATATGATATCCCATTGTTACGCTAATATCCCTCACTTTCCTTGGGCTTTGGGAAATTACAGATTGCACGATAACAAGGATTTCATACACTCAAACAAAAAATTGAAGGTTTCCCCAAATGATAATAAAATTCATAAATATGGGTTTGAAATAATACCCACAAACCATTTCCCCCCTTGGGATCCTCTTAGACACTCCCTAGGAATTCACCTCTCTTGTGGATAGCTTAGGCCCCATCCCTGTCTATATTCCCAATAACTGGTATCACATTATATTTATTAAAATAAGAAAATACATTTCACATATTATATCACTTGGCCATAACCACATTTATATCTATAGTATGCATTAATTAAACTAGCAATTATAGTGGGGATGTTACATTGAAAGACAATATCAAGTGTTAAATGTTTTCCCCTTATCATTAAATGTTTTCCCTTTACCACCCCTATGTGCTTGATAATAAAGAAGCTTGGCATGATTTTGATCATGATGATGAAACTTGCTGCTTTTTAACAGAGCAAGGGGATTCAATGCCAAATTCTCTTGGTATAATTAATCTCAAGTATAACGTTTACCCTAAGGGGATAGTTACTTTGGAAAAAATGTTCTTTACAATTGACTTTCCTAAGGATTCCAACCAAGGAAACCCATATTCTAAATACAAGGTTGGAGAAACTATCCTAGTTAATATTGTTTCTGAAGACAATCTTAAAATTTTATATATGAGAGCCAAATGCACCAATGAAGAAAAATAGAAATTTGTAACCCTTTTCAAAGAATTTTGAGATGCATTTGCATGATCTTGTCAAGGATCATGTGGTTTTGATCACATAATATAATATTCCATACCTCTTGAGTAGGATGTTAATATAGTTAGGAAAAATTAGCATCCTCTTTATCCAAATCTTGTTGCTATTATTAAGAGACAATTGGGCAAGTTGCTCCAAGATAATGTTATCTTATTTGTACTCTAATGAAAGTGGGTCACCAATATTGTTCTAGTTCAAAAAAATAATGGAATCATTCATATTTGTGTACAATTTAAAGCTTTAAATCATGAAAGCATGAAGGATAATTTTACTTTACATGGATGCATCTCTTTAATGAATTGCTAGTTTGTAATTGATGTCCCTTTTGGATGGTTTCTCTAGGTATGACCAAATTAAGGTAAGTCAAAGAGATCAATTCAAAACCACCTTTACCACACTATGGGGTACCTTTTCATATGATGGATTTCCCTTCAGATTAATCAATGCATGTGAGAGCGATACATTTCGACGTGCTATCCACAATGATTTTAACAATATTTAATTGGTCTTATCTGTTAAAATTTTGGTATGATCATTTAACCATAAACAATGTCACGTCATTGTCACCCAACCATAGGAATTCACATATTCCACCCCTGAGAACCCTAACCTTTTCTTAGATAGAATGATTATGGTAAGTCCACACTAGAACCAACAAATAAACCCTAACCAGAAACACCACTACTGCAACAACAACACAATACAAAGATAATGTACCTCTACTAATATAAGAATACCTTTACCAAGAGAAGCACACAAGAGAGATACCAGAAATACTTAGATTACACCAAGAAAACTGTTGCACCACCCTCTCCAAACTTGTGCCTCTTTTTGTTGCAACTGCAAATGCTCCTCCTCAAACTTGCGACATCATTCTACTGAGTGAGAGTGTATGAGTGTGTAAATGACCTAAGGTGTCACCTTATTGATACTTATTCTGCCAGTGAAATTTTCCCACATGGTCGATCTTCCTTTTCTGGCAAATATAATTTACTTTGACTTTTTCTGGGTTTCTCTATTTATTTATTATTATTCTCCTTGGGCCAAATTCTCTTCTAGGGTTTCCAAAAATCTGTTTAATGGTTCTCTTACTTCCAAAATATTCTATTCTAAGTACCAAGGTTACACTTGGAGGTTAATACCTCCCGCAACTACCAAAAAATTGACGCTCCCTCTTAGCTAGGGAGCTATTAACTAAGAAGTTCTTCATGTAATGGTCTCAAACACATCCATCCATATCACATGGCATGGGAAAGAATCACATGGTCTTGTAGACCAGTATATATGTAGCATCACCATAGCCACACAGGATATCTCATGATCGAACGAATCACGTCTCAAGTAGCATGGCCACATGACCATCTCATGATCAAAGAGATCATGTAACAAGTAGCATAGCCACACATACTATCTCATAATCAATACAGATCATGTCACAAGTATCACCATCATAGACACACATGCTCTATCATAGTCACACACACAAACTATCTGATGGTCATGTCATAGTCATGCATCCAGGGTCTCATCATCCTTTCGGGATTTATGTCATCATGGGGCTTCAACTTGCCATCTCACACAAAATCTGGCATCTAGTTCATACAAAACTAGTAACTAGCCAGCTCACACAAAATATGGCATTTAGTTCACACATAAATAGTAACTTGTCAGGTCACACAGAATCCAACATCTAATTCATACATAACTAGTAACATGAGTACCAAACTATTTCACTAGAGTAACAATATCTCAGCATACCAGACTATTTCACTGGAGTAGCTATGCATACCAGACTANACTATTTCAATGGAGTAGCAATATCTCAGCGTACTAGACTGTTTCACTGGAGTAGCTATGCATACCAGACTATTTCACTAGAGTAGAAATATCTCAGCGTATCAAAATTTTTCACTGGAGTAGCTATGCGTACCATATTATTTCACTGGAGTAGCAATATATCAACATACCATACTATTTCATTCGAGTATCTATGCATACTAGACTATTTCACAAAGTAGCAGACATCCAACACACTAGGTTGGCCCTCTAGCGATCTCGAAGGAACACCCTCCATGAAGGATTTGCATGAAGCCTCCAACCACACAAACCGATTGGGATTCCTCATCTAGGAAAACATGCTCTCTCCGAAGGATCTGCGTACACATCATCTTGACTAGTGCCACAATTAGTTCACGAGCATGAAAACCATGCTACTATCTAGATTCACATCTGTAACACATCATACCCTATCACAAGGGTATGTCCTTCTAGGCCACACCAAGCTTTTCCCTGAAGTATTCAAACTTATACTTCACCCTTGACAAAGGATTGGTCAACACATATGCTATTTTCTCATCTGTAGTGACATACTGGATATTCAATGCTCCATTCTACACCATATCTATGATATAGTGGTACTTGATATCGATATGCTTGGACTTGTCATGAAACACCGAGTTCTCCAACAACTTCACACGAATCTGGTTGTTGCACTAGATACAAGTTGCCTCTAACTCGAGATCAAACAATATTGCAAGAAGGTTTTGAAGCCACACTACTTCGCTACTAGCTAAACATGTTGTTATATACTCTGCCTTAGCCGTACTCAACACCACACTAGTTTGCTTCCTACTAAACCATGAGATCATAGCTAATCCCAATGCTGAAGCAACATCTAGATGTTCTCTTTCAATCTGTGACACTACCAGCCTAATCTAAATCAGTATAGACTTGCATGCTTATCTCATGATCCAAAACATATCTGTGTCCATGGTCAATTGCACCTTTTAGGTACCTCATCACATGTTTTGCAACAATCAAGTGAACATGTCTCGAAACAACCATATACTGACTCGATGCATTCACCACAAAACATATATCTAGACTTGTTTTCATTAATGAACCAATCATATGTCTATCCATGGTGGCATCCACTGTCTCTTCAGATTCATCACCATCAGTGTAGGAAACCAATCCCAGGCTCATAAAAATAACTGTATGAAATATCATTCCCTAGGTGTCTGCTTAAGCCTGTACAAATATTTATTCAATATGAAGACATGAGACTCATTCTCATGTATCTTGTGGCTTCTCTATGCACACTTCTTCTAGCTACTATAGAAAGTGTCTCATCATAATATTCTCCCTCTTGTTGGGAGAATATTCTGGCCACAAATCAAGATTTTTACATCTCTATACTATTATCTGCAACATGCTTGATCTTGTATATCAACTTGGAAGTCACCACTGACTTACCTTCTGGTCTCAGAACCAAGGAAAAATCCATATCCCAGTCCTTCTGACTGGATTTATCCTCTGTCACTGAAACAAGGGAATCTTCTCAGGAGGTCTCATATCTCCTCAAAGCCTCTGAAGCTTCGATCTAGCCTCCTCACTCATGTTACCTATTTGTTAGTCCTGGAATACATCTCTCTCCCCCATATGAATTTGAGGAGGAAAATTCTCTAAGCCACTGAATCTCTCTGAGATCAAGCTCACTCTGAGTTTATATGCTCCCTCTGAAGATTGACTCCCTCTAAGTCTATATAATCTCTAGATCCATCTTCTCCCTCTATATGTGATGATCTCTTCTGAAGTATAATATCCTATGAATGGTCCAGGGGAGACCGCTCCTCCCTACTGGATCATGATGGCCCACTTCTCCTAAATTCCAGCTCCTTCTGAGATAACACTTGGTGTATCCATTTTTTGCTTCTCATGATATGGCTCATCGCTGACATATATCTTTGCATCTTGCAAAGTGTCACATGACCATGCTGGTTTTTTCCTAGTTACTGCAATGATTCTGGGTAGGCCCATATGCATATACTAACTCTTCCCAATGATATGAAAGGTGATCAACTATACTAGAGGGATCTATTTAGTCATATTTGGAGCCTTCTACTCTTAACAATCAATCTCCATATGAGATACTCTATATCTCGCAAAAGTACCCTTCTTTCTAGAAGGTTTTAACTTCATCCTCTTTTTCTTAGGTACAAGGATGTATATGGTCGTGTATACAACTTCCTATCTGGATAATCTGCTCCATGTCTCAAACTAGATACCATCTAATATGTTGCCTCTTGCAACCGTCACTATGGCTCCCCTCAAAGTTATCACATGTGACCTTCTCGAAACAATAAGGGAAAATGTTAGGGTCCTAACCCGCACATAGGTAGATCAATATATTCGGATGTAATAAAGGTCAATATTAATAAGGCCTTTCAATAAAATAGAATAAGGCAGATGTAAGAAGACCTAATAGAAGCTTCCGCTTCTAGAAGGATCTTCCTCTAGATGCTTCTCTTGATAGAAATATTTAGTATAAATAAGGGTTGAGGGTATGAAAACCCTAGCTTGGAGATTATTGTAACAGAGCGCTGGTCGATTGGAGGTTGCCCCCTCGAAGAGGCCCATGGACATTGCTTTCTGAATCAAAGTGTTATTTCTGTTGTTGTTCTTATAGCATTTATGTGTTATTGTGGAGATTATGCTGGTTATATTACTGTTATTCTTCCATTTTTAGCATTTTATTTATGTTCTGCATATTCATTATATCTGGTATCTTGCAAGTGGTATCAGAGCACTTTCCTTGGCAGAAATTGTGGGAAATTTTTTTCAGGGTAGAGATGTATTTTGGTGTCTTTAAGCCACAGAGATCTGTCTTTACATGCATAAACCTGTGGTTGAGGGATTCATACACATAGGAAATACAAGTGGTTCTTAAGCGCACATATGTTGGCCACCCTTGTAACCCCTGTTGGTACCCCTTCAAGTGGTAGCGCATCAGACAACACCTGTGTACGGATCGGTCTAGATTTCCTGAAGCCCTCTTTAGATAAATCTATCGATTGCCAGACTGCTATAGTGTCACCGAGAACAACACTCGAGAAGATACTCTCTAGTACCTGGGTAGTCGGGTAGTACGGCTAAGGGTATGGTCTATCCTCCTTAGTTAGTGCCCTGAGATATTGGGCCAAGTACTACTGTTGGACCCCGCACGTATATCAGAGAGCTATAGCATAGGGAAAACCCTTATCTATAGAACCCTTGAATACCTAACCCTTGGGGGACATAAACATAAACAAATTAAAATAGACCAGATCTATTGCCGCACAACTGTGTTCGGGTTGCCAAGTAAATACACATTTATTTCTGGTTAAGAATTTGGGGATTTCATCATTGCAATATTCTTCAGACCGGAGTATAACTCTGCAAGTATACAAAAAAAAAAAAAAACAAGTCTGGAAATTTTTTCACCATTATTTGAGACCTATTCCATTGGATTCATCTCTTCACCCTTATCACATTCATCCATATCATTTTTCGAAAAAAAATTTGACCC
>JASDQU010098039.1:0-18833 GCA_032191745.1 Picea mariana | reverse complement strand
ATGAGACCACTTCTTCAAACTTCAAGGAAGTTGTATTAATACCTATGGCCACAACTAGACTATCCCACGAGTCTGGTAAAGAACACAATAAACTGATACATTTATCTTCATCTGAAATTTTAATCTCAACACATACTAACTGACTTACCACAGTATTGAAGGCGTTCAAATGCGCTGCCACTGAGTCTCCATCTCTCATCCTACGGTTATACAACTTCTTTCTTAGGAATAGTTTATTTACTAGGGACTTAGATTGATACAACTTCCCCAACTTTTCCCATAAATCCTTGGATGTAGCTTCCTCTGAAAAATTCAGTAATATTGAATCGAAGAGACACAGTTAGATTGTTCTCTTTGCCTTATGATCCAACTTTTTCTAGTCATCTGCAAAAGTTCTTGTAGGTGCAGTACCTGGATCTACGGTGATCCACTGATCTCTGTCCACCAATAGATCTTCCATATTGAGCTTCCACAACTCAAAAAAATTCCCATTAAACTTCTCTATCTCCATCTTCGAATTGCTTGCCATTTCTTTTCACCTGAAAAAGCAATACCGCAGATCTCCCACTGTAACAAGGCTTATCACAGTCCCGAGCCAAACCCTTGACCACAAAGGTGTCCCCCTGAAGCCAATAAAGATCTGATACCAAATGTAGATTTTAACCCTGTACAATATCTACTACAAACAGATATTCAGTAAAGGAACAGAAAAGATACAATGGTAAATACAAACATTACACAGAGATTTTTCCCCTGGAAACCCAAACCAGGAAAACCAGCATATTCTATATTATTCATCATTATTACAATGTTTACAATACAAAATACATATAGGAGCCAGTGGCATCCAAAACCCTAACCCAATGACCTGGATTAGTCCAAAACCCTAATTCCTTAACCGGAAATAGAAAACCATCGGCAAAGAAACCATGTGCCGAAAAACTACTTAAATATAATGTGGTCCCGAGGCAGAAAAAATGTGGTCCCGATGCAAAAATAAAATAAAAAATAAAAATCAGGGGCACTGCCCTTGAACCCCCATGGGGTGGGATCCACCCCCCTGCACCCCTCTAACCCCCATGTGCACCCGGCAAAGAATATAACACATACCCAACACCTCTTCCCCTTCCTCATCTTGGTTTACTTCGTCGTCTCCTCCTCCTCCAAGTGAATCAAACGCAGTTTCCTCCAATGCATTATTTATCTCCTGCACTTCTTCCTTTTTATTATTATTATTAGCATTGCTCGGTCTATCCCACTCAGTTATGGTGACCACATGACTCCCGATGAGGTCAAGGTCGGAGATCTCTACATCACTGACGGGTACAAGGNATACGACTGCAACTCCTCCTTGTTTTCATCCCTACGTGCAATGATATAAATGAAGTGGTGGTTCGTGTGGAACTTCGCTAGTGGTCTGTAAGTACGCAAGGTGTTTTGAGTCATTCGGGGGAATGACTCAATGGCTCACGTGAGCTATAAGTAATAAGTGTGGAAGATAGTGTTCGACTGCCACTGCTTCACCATATCGCTTGAATACCACAAGGTGGTGAAACTTGCAGCCAGTGGTTTTGATGGCTCGACTTCCTGGAATGTCTCTCCCTCTGGCATCTCCCAAGCGACAAACACAATAAGAATTAGTAACCATCTAAAGTGGAACTCATAACCTTGGTCCTGTGCTTTACATCAGTCCTTCTTCAACTCGTTGATGAGGTAGCTCACCCAGCTCATTTGCATGCCTTCAACGCACTTCCCTACAAGGTCGACGACAAACCCCTTGACTTGCATTGGGCTTTTCTTCCTAACGATCTTACCATCGATCAACTACCACGTTAGGCACACTGCGCCATCTTGGATGGAGGCTACCTTGTAGCCTAGCTTCCCCTTCTCCACATCGTCGTAGGTTTCCTTTATACGTTATGTCAGGGTGTGATCCGCAACCTTCTCTAGATAGAACTGGTGAGGTTCTAGTCCCTTCACGCTCAGTCTAGTGATCATGTGGATCAGCGTTGGATCTATAGTCATGCACTTGTCTAGCCATAGATAACCTCCATGGTAGCACGACAGGAGGAGTTTAACGCACGCATTAACCTCCTGATGTCTGATGAAGTGGGGTATCTTCATAATGTTAAGGATGGTGGACCTCGTGATCTCCTTAATCCATGGTTGGGGAACTATCTTTAGCTTCTTCCCAATCGTCTTCATCAAGTATCAATGTGGTGCGAGCATCACATAATTCTTTCTGTCTCCCAAGTTGAAATCACGGATCGTAAGATTAGGGATCAATCTTAGTTGTGGTCTGACTGCGCGTATCCTCTTCGGGAGGTACGCAGTGATGATTATATACTCAAAATCTCTTGGGACATTGTCATGAATAACCATGCCAGCCAGAGACAGGATGTAGTCAGGCAAGACTGACGAGATGAGCTCTGCATTCGCCAGGTCATCGCGGTGCTTGCTTCTTTTCACTGTAGCAGTTCGAGATGGCCTAGATCGACGTCCAGTCGATGGGGATGCTTGCAATACTCTCATTGATGAGGCTTGTACTCTTGTGGACATGACCTTCTCAGCCATAAGTTCTATAAAAATATCTTCTACAAATTTCTCTATTGCGCTAAGGTCGCCCGACATGCATGTTCGTGATCAAATGTCTCGGGTAGGCGGCTGGAAACTGAAGGTAAGTAAAATGGTTGGTGAGGTCTCAAAAGAACAGCGTGGTGGTAATCAGTTATCTGTTAGCTTAGATAATCACAATTTGAAAAATTGTCCCCGATGAGGCATTTGACGGATTAAATAAACAACGTTGTAACAGACTCCTCCAACAGGCAAGAATTCCTGAATCAATACGATTCCATCCATTGTGGTGCGGTCCCAACTGTCCAATGGAAATATTTTCAGAAATAACTGTGTTTCTAGTCATTCTAGAGCGTCATTCTAACGGTCGGGATGCCTCCAACGATCATATATCTTCACCAAGTCGAAGTGCTCTTTTGTGTTGTTCTTCTAGTCCGACGAGGTTCAAGTTATACAAGCCTGCCTCCTGCGAAGTATTTTATGGAACTTCCTGCAATCTTTCTAACTTTTCTTTATTCTTACTAATATTTCTGGCCTTCTTTCATGTGATCTGAGTCTCTGGATTCCTATTTCCATTCTTGTTATTATCTTCTCTTAGCATAGTAACTTTGCACTATTGAGGGTCTTTCATAGGGTTTGAGGGTAATACTTCTTCTCGTACTGTTTATAGGATAGGTGCTCTTCTCTCTTGCATGGATAGGTTCTTTAAGCCTTCTTTCTCTTTCAACCTCGATAGCTAGGTCTCTGGCCCTTAGTTGCTTCGACATGTCCTCTTATTCTTCTCTTAGTCATTCTATTTTCTTGGCTATGAAGTCCCTTAATTCTTGCTTTTTCTATTCTATGGCTTCCTCTTCTTCTTTCCTTCAGATCTGATCTTTCTCAATTCAGTTCCTTCCTATCAAAAGTGAAAAAGGAGCATTGCTCTCAACAAACTTAATGACCTCAAATTCTTCTTTTTTCGATGTTCCATGGGCAATCATAGGTACATTAGTAATTATTCCACACAGGGTTATCATATTTCCTTTAAAAAATCCTATCCTTCCCAATGAAGGAATCATAGCAGGCTTTCCCAAAATTTCCCAAGTACTCTCTGGCATAAGATTCACATGTGTTTCTTCATCCAGTACACAGTCTATGTCGAAGTCTCATATTCTTGTTTCTATACACTTATTTTCTTTTAAGATCTCTAGTAAATTGATGTCATTGTGACCATTTAGTGTTTCTTTCATCTACAATAATATAGTCTCTGATTCTTTCTGATTCTCTAACATATCCTTAGTTTCTTAACCTTCTTCAGAGTTTTCTTGCCTCGGGTTCATCTTTTCAACTTTAGCAATAATTCTAGGGCAATCCAAGACCTCATGACCAACAACTTTACAACAAAGAGAAATAGGACCTCTACCAGGGCATTCCTTAGCAAGATGTCTCGGTCTTCTGCAACTATAACATAATGTCAATCCTCTCTTTCTCTTAAACGATCGCCAACCTTTTCTGTACTGCGCACTGGGATCACAATGATGGACCTGTAAAAAAATATTTCTAGGATCCTGCATCCACTTATTAGTCCAAAAATTCTTTCTATGCATAGGAATAACATATTATCCACTAACTTTATCATATCTATTCATATCAAATCTTCTTTATTCTAGTTGTGCCCTAGTTTTCAGAATAGGAGAAAATCTATCAAACATACCTAGATTCATACTTTCGAAACAAAAATTTCCACTTATCTTACCTTTTCCAAAGTACAAATCTTTAAGATCTTACCTCTTTTCTTCAGATATGGTTCCCTTCTTAGCACAGATCTTCACAAGTCAAGTAGAACACTGTGCACTATAGCAACAGATATACACACAGAGCTTTGTCTTTTCTTCATTTCCTAGCAATCATAGTTTTAAGTCCCGGCAACAGAACCATTTGTTGGCACAAGGGCAGACCTAGGGTTCAATGCTTCAACAACGCACCAACAAAACCCTAACTACCGACCCTTTCGGCAACACTTGCGAAGCAGATGAAGTCTCACTCGAGGTAGAGGCAGGGGGGGTTGCAGGACTCAGGTGTCTGCAACCTAGCTGGGACACAGATCTGTGATCACAATACTTAACATAGCACTTAGCAATTAACCTTCATTAGTCTTTAACCCCTATTCACATCACAGGTTAAAACCCTAATTACAAATCAGCACAGTAACAACCAAGATCCAAGCATATCTAACCATTCATCACACAGCATCAAAGTAGATATAACATTCATTCACATCATAAATCACTAAGCATCAACCGGATCTATCATACATCTAGATTAAGAAAATAAGTACATAAACAACATGAACACCATAGCACAAAGCACATTGACATGGGATATACGTGGTTCACCCCAGTGTGGGGCTACGTCCACCAATCTTCTTCTCATCTTATTAGTCTCTTCCAATATTCATACATGCACCAAGCTACAACGCCAACTCTGCATAGGAAAGGATATTTGCGCGCAGCTCGCCAGATCCTCCTTCCCCGAGTTAGGTCCAAGCACAGAGCCTCTACACAATTTGTGCACAAATCACTTACAAAACACTTTCACTTAGCTCTACAATCCTTAACACATCTTCTTGCACATAACTAATATTTAGCACTAATCCATCGGCCTATTAGGTCTTAAAATCACATAGATCAAACTCCCCCCCCTCTCTTACATCATCTAGATACTTATTTATACATTAAAAAAGAGGCCTAAGCATGGGTAAACCCATGGGACGACATCTCATACCTATTACATAAACCTTAAAACCCAAAAAGCCCACAAAAAGGACGAGATCCCGCGATCTTCGCTTCGCCTGGGTGCTCTGTCTTCGACCATCCTGTCGAAGTCCTAAAAATGGTCAAGCATGACCAGCATTTCCTCTAATCCTGGTCATGGGCCAACACACAGTCCCTGTACTCAAGTATTGAATGATCTCATCAAAATATTCATCAACAACTTGGACTGCAAATAACTGTGCAACAAGGAAGTTGTCCTCTGTATTAGTAGGTTCCTCTCCATTGGTGATCCTTGATAGGTGATCAGGTCTTGCATTCAACTTCCCCAGTTTGACTATCACCTCAAATTCAAATTCCTGAAACAACAGTAAACATCTACAAATTCTCCCCCCCAACATTGGCTTGTCGACTAGGTATTTGAGAGATGAATGATTTGTAAACATCTTGAAATATTTTCCCAGTAAGTAATTTCTGAACTTCTGAAGTGCATAGACCATAGTTTGGCCTTCTCTTTCTATGGTATTGTAATTATGCTCTGACTTTGACAGTTTTCTGCTAGCAAATGCTATAGGATGGTCAAATTCCCTTGTTCATGGTTGTGCCAGAATAGCTCCAAGTGTTATAGTTGATGCATCTACATGCACATGAAATGTCTTTTCCCAATCTGGGAATACTAGTATTGGTGTAGTTACCATCTTCTCCTTTAGAGTGTACAATCCTCGCTGACAGTCCTCATTCCACTGAAACTTTCTATCTTTTCTCAACAGTTTCTCCATTGGCGCAGTGATCTGTGCATATTCTTTTATGAATTTCATGTAGTATCATGTGTGTCCTAATGTTGCTCTTAACTGACATATTGATTTGGGTGGTTGTAGATGAACAATTACTGCACTCTTGGTAGGATTTACTAGCAAGACTTGTTTTCACACTATATGGCCCAACAGTATCCCAAAAGGTGTTCCAAAGATGCACTTCTTGATTTTTAACGATATTTGGCACTGCCTGCATCTTTCTAACATCATCCTCAACGCCTTTACATGGTCTTTGAACAAACTGTAGATTGTCCAATCATCCAGATATACCTCTATAAATTGGTGGATAAATTCTTTAAATGCAGCTATGAATACTCTGGAAAATATTGTTGGTGCATTATTTAGTCCAAAAGGCATGACTGTGTACTGGTAGGACCCCCATTCTATGGAAAAAGTGGTCTTGTACTTGTCTTTTGGGGCTATCTTGATATGATGGTAGCCTGAGAATCCATCGATGAATGAGTAAGCTTCATGGCTTTCTACATTCTCTAGCACCTCATCTATGAAATGGGTAGGGAAAGGGTCATGTACGCAAGCATCATTCAACTTCCTCGGGTTGAAACATATCCTTATCCCTTCCTGATTATTCTCCTAAACTACCATAGGGATTACCCATTCGCATTCCTCCACTGGTTCTATGATTCCAGCCTCCAACATCTTGTCAATTTCTTCTTTCACTTGTTGCTTATATATTGGGTTTAGTCTATAGGGTCTCTATTTGACCGGTCTTGCCTTAGGTCTGAGAGGTATCTTCATTTCACCTATCTCTCTTAATACGCCTTTAATTTCCATGAACGTTGTTGGGAACAGGTCGTTGTCCTCGCGTAGTAACTCTGTTATGCTTTCTATTGTTTTCTCATCCCAACAGTCTCCAATGCTGGCCATTTTGGGATTATTAGTTGTCCCAATATTGACTTTATTCACCTTGATCAGTGTAACAAATACTTTTGATTCCAGAGGTGGAACTTACACCTCTCTTTCACCTTCAAATTCTTTTATCTGAATATTGTGTGGGTCATCTTCATCTGGTGCTTCTTCCTGCACATGGTAGCATGACAGTAGTTATTTTATTGTTTGTCTATTCTATTGTTGATATTTTGTCATAAGTTCAACTTCTGGTTCCTTAATGAATATCAACCCTCTAATTTGTTTGAGTTTTGAGTCCATGTTGGGGTTCTCATGTTCAAATGAGAAAGTGACTGTAAAATTATGATGTAATATTGTCCAGTTTGTAATTCCTCTGCGTAATTCCTGGTCTATATGCCAGTTTGTTGGAATCCCTTCTAATGTGTGAATAGTGTGATGAGGCCATTCCTCTGGTGGTGTCATTATCCATAGTGTTTTTCACTTCTCCAAGTGTTTTTTTGGTGTCCCATGTCCATCATATCTTTGCAGTTGGTTGCTTCCTTGTTCTACGCCAAATCTAATGTGCAGTAACCGCTTACATTGGTACCAGTCCTTGAGTGTCTCTTTGTGCGCAGCTCACCATCTTGTAGGTGTTTCCTTGAGTGATATATCGAGAGATAAGAGCCTCTGATATTATAACACTTCATCTTCGTATCTTGTTAAGAATGCTTCTAGGTTAGTCAGCCCATAGAAGCTAGGAGGTTCTCTTATCTCTGTACCTACCCATCTTACCATGTGATATATTCTTGTGCATATTCTTGTGGAGACTTCGTGTAACCTCTGTTGCCAATTCTCCAGCCCTGTATCTGAGTCTGACACGCATGATGTGATACTTCTCCAACTGAGTATCCCATCTGTAGTTGGATTCACATAATATTCTTCTCGCACGGTGGTTCTATACAACTGGTTAATTCCCTTCATGTCTAAACAAGTGGGTTCTACAAACCTTTCCCCTTTTGTTGGATCTAATGGCACAATGACTATGTATTCCCCTGACTTGAATGTCATATTCCTCACCTTTAAGTGGATTATGGCCTGAATTTCAAACGCCCAATCCAAAGAAAGAAATGTCAGATAAGGTGTTGCGCCATCCGCTATCTCTATCACTTCGAAATCGATTTTAGTGGGCACTCCATCCAGATCTATTGTCACCCCCTTTAGCCTTCCAATTAGTAGAACTTTGTGTTGATTTTATAGTTTCAGCTGAACAAGTGAATATCCTAATGTGGGCTCACCCATACTTTTCTATGTCTTCTTGGGTAACACATTTACTTCGGATCCCAAATCCAGTATAATATCTCCTATGTTGAATTCTCCAATGTTAGCGTTCAGTCTGAATTCTTTGCTTGTTATCCTCCTTGTATGCAGATGATTAAATTTTTTTTGTTCTAGATTTCCCTCTACGTCTATGCTACATCTTTCTAACATATTTTGTAACACTTTAACAAATGATGAATCATTTAGTAGTTTAACACAGGATTGCATAAAATCCTTGTTGTGTCCCTTTCGTCACCTAAATGAGCAAAATGAGGACGCGTAAAAGTCTAGTTGGGTTAGTTGAACAAGACAACAGTGAATGCAAGAGTTAGAAACATCAAGCATAAGAAATAAACAAAGAACTAAACTAATAACAATAAAAGAAACTAAACTAGAGTGCATAAGGGAAATAGAACAAAAAATAAACAACATGCATGCCACCAATGGATAAGTTGTATTAGTGGGAAAACACCAAAGAGAAAGGGAGACTTATGGGTCCCCTCTTCCTCCAATGGAGGGATATTGAACCCCCAATGATTGAGCTCTTCTTACAAGTAGCAAACCAGAAGGAAATGGTGAAGAAATTCAAAGCTCATTCACTCAAGAGGTGATGTGAATGGCCAAATGAAATGGTGCTTGTATGCTCTTGATGAGGAAAGAGGATCCTTCAAAAGAATATAGGCAGCATAACAATACAAATGAATTCCTTGAAAATATAGTGCACCCATGGCCTCTTTTTATAGAAAAGCTTTAGGGCATTATTCAACCAATATTTAGTGTGAACAAGGGGCTCTTTAGGGCACCCTTGGGTCTTTGACCAGCCCCCCACTCAGATTCAGCTCAGATTTAGGTGTCAAATCGACTTGGGAGATGAACCAGAATTGGGTGGAAAGATAACAAAAATCATAAATGCGTCGTTCTAAGGTGTGCATGGATATTTGTCTCCACAGTTGCGCATCGGGCGCATGTGCACTTTTCCAGAGTTTTTCGACTGCCGCACGTGCGTGTGATTCCTTTGTATCCTTAGTGCATGCTGATTTTATAACCAGTTGTATAGTTTTGTGCCCTTTGGAAATTCATTTTTTGGGCCATGGATAAACCAATGGGTGTTTGGGGATGTTGTATTCCTGTAACCATTTGCGGATGAAATTTCAGTGATAACAGATGCCCCCTAATGTGTGAGGTTAGGAGCATATATATAGCCGAAATACATCAATGTTTCTTCTACTGAGAGTACTTGTGTAAGAAAGAGTGTTGGGGGGAATTGCAAGAGAGATCCATTGAAGGGAGAGTGGAACCTGTAGGACCCAAACCTTTCGCAAGGTGTGGAAAAATAAAACTGTGTACAAATAAGGCGGGCATGCCCCATGCTCGTGTCATGTAACTCAAAAATGTGTAATACAGTAACTGAAGTTGTGTGTTGGTGTAGATGATTGTTGTTGTAACATAGATTATCAATGGGGACGCCGTGAGTCCAATGACTTCAATACTTTTTATGTGTAGACCAGCTTTAGTGACAACAGGAGGTGGTGGATACACAGCTGATTGTTCATGACGAGGACGTCGTTAATGAGTTTTAGACACAAGAAGAGTTTAAATCAGATTTGATGGTTAGAGAGGAATATTCTATCCCTGCCACTATTTTTCAATATCATCAGGCATCGATCAGAGATCCTAGAGAATTTCTATGCATTAGAAAACATTCTATTACTAATTATCAAAGAAAGGCTCTATTAACCTCATATTGACTATCAAAGAAAGGCTTTGTTAACCTCATATTGATTATCAAAGAAAGGCTTTGTTAACCTCATATGATATTTGACAAACTCTCCCTGATGCCTTAAGGAATAGAACTTCTACACGATACCCTCATTTTGAAGTTGCTCTATCTCGAGTAGCATTGTATGTTATCTCAATGTTTATTTTTATCAACATGGAACGTAAGCCTGTGAAATTGTAGCTACCTCCCAATCAACTCGACCGCCCATTTCTTTTATTGACATAGGGAACCATTCTTTTGTATCCTCAGATGGTTCTTCATTCTCTAAAACAAAAATGATTCGGCAATCAAAAGTTCAAGTCACTGCAGATTACTCAGATTCAATGTCTGGTGCTTTTGAGTACCAAGGTAAATTAGGTTACCATCCTCTTGAAGAAGTAAGCGAGTGTGACAAACCTGCTGGAGGAGACTTGAGATTGACAGATGTTGAAATTGTTAGTCTATTGTTGAGGCAAATCATAGCGCAATTGTACTGTTTTCGGGCATGGTACATCGTGAACCACATAAGGACATTTCCAAGATTGAGTTACAGTATATCGTTGATGATTATGGAGAATTTTTTCATAGGATGGACGTGGACAATATAGATAGATATGGAGAAAGGAAAATTACAGCAGTTTAAGATCACAATACAATTAACACTGAAGACATTGGTGACACTGACAATAAAGACGATTATGTTGAGGAAGCAATTCTCATTGGAGTGTATAATCTTGGAGTGAATATAAGAGTTCACTATGGAGCTGAAGTCCACACCGTATGAATTGCATTCAACTGTCGGGCTAATTCTGAACATGTTGCGGGAAATCTGATGCAAGGTACAGGCAGAGTCAGAGCAGAGAAACCTAGAGCGGTGCACGATTTTGTTCTAAAGCACATTTCTTATTCAATTGAGGACTGTATTGTGACGAGAATCAACCGAGAGGGAGATGCAGTCCATGGATGTCAGAAGGATTTGACTAGAGTATGGGAAGATATGGGAGACTATGGTAGTGAAAAACATGTTGGATACAGAGTCTAATATATGGAGTCGCTGATCATTTTATTGGCCATTGAAAATCATTCACGGAGACGTAAGACCATTCAGTATTTTTTATATCAAACACTACCAATAATAATAATGTAGAAAAGGAACTAGTAAGCAGTTGCAGAAACTTCAGTGATCATTCTGATCAGCAGTAATACGAGATTTCAAGATTCGAGAAGAGAAAGATTCATGCCTTGGAGAGATCAGAGCCATTGACAATCATAGACGATTGCAGCACATATGTACAGGTTTCCATAATCGAGCATGAAGCTCTGGTGGAGTTACAGTGCCCTCAGAGAGAATGCCTATTACTTGATATTATGCAGACACTCAGCAATCTTCTATTCGAAACTCATTCCATTCAGTCTTCTGTGGTGAATAATACATTCGTAGCCAAAATCAGAGCCAAGGTGAAAACGGCTACCCGAGTTTGTTCCCGGTGATAATATTGGACCTCTTGTGGCAGATGGTGCGAATCAGAGACCTGACTTAGTTGGTGGCATGCTGGCTCATGCGAGCATTATGGGCATGTTGTATTTTTGGCAACGCATGAACTACTAATTATGGTTCTTGCAGATAATCACAGAGACGACACTGAGGGGACTAACGATACTATCTAGAGCCCAAATAACGGGTTGGCTGCTATTTTCGACGAGATCCCTAACGTTTGGATTGTTCTAGCTTCTCAATGCGGGTGTACAATGGTTGGACCAAACTATTCTCGCCTTGTACATGCCAATTCCTTCTTTGTGCAAGAGATCAAGGTCAATGGTGACAAGAAGCCTGGCCCGATGCTTTATGGGTTCTCGGAACAACCTCCATTGGATATCCGAAGAAGTTGGAATCAGACTCACCATGTCCTTGTACCGTCTAACCACCATCAAAAATGGATGTTTTGGTTGAACAAGGGCTCTGTACTCAGTGTCTCTTACAATGTCAAGGCTAATGACTTTTCTTAGTTAATACTTATGATCGCTGAAGGCAAAATGGGTCTCAATGAATGGATTGAGAATCCTACATACCCCAACATATCTTTGTCATGGAATAACATATGTGGAAATGGGACCATTGGGCTGAAAGTACTGATATAAATTCTCAGAGCAGTGAGATCTACCAGCGTCGTCTCTGCGCCATTTTCCGAGAGACAGTTTCTTCCTCCCTTGCGGACGTTGTGCAGCTCGTTTTACATGTGGCATGAGGATTGCTGAGGAATCCAGCCTTTGTCCTATATGTCGGAAGAAGATTAGAATGGTTTTGAGGCAACTTAAGGGAATCACTGCTACATATAGAATGAAAAACAAGCCACTCCCAGTTCGCCATTCACCATATGTCTCTGGTATGCTTCAGCCTTTGAAGGCATTCCTTGAGGGAGAGCATGCCATATATTTGACAGAAAAGACAAGAACTGAACTTCTCTCGTCTGCAGCTGAGAGAATCACCACACGATATAATGAGTTAGCATGGGAACTTGTGACAGTGGCAAGAAAGACAGAATCTTCATTGCAACGTATAAGGCAGGGTGCTCAAAGAAGGGGAGGTGCTGGCACAGATTCCTCAAATGGAAATATCTCTGACACCGACAAGATCTGCATGCAATTGTTTCTTGATGTTCAGGAATACGGGCACCGCCTTGATGCCCTTGGAGTCGTTGCAGCTGAAATCCCTGTGTATGCCTCACTATGCCAGTGTGTTGCTCCTCCAGAGAGGCAATCATCAATACAATGTTGATGGTGCAGGCCTTATTATATTTGTGGGTGAAGGACCATGTTCATTCTTTCTAGAGTTACAAATGTTCAACAGGGTTGATTGAGCTTATGTTGAATTCCAAATCAACTATTTTCAGCCTTGTGGATTTCCTTTTTTTATCAATGAACCATAGCCTTTTAGTCCACTTATGAATGAAGATTACTTGGTGAGTTCAGAGCAATATTAAAATATTCCAAATCTCGAGTGCATTCGACATGGTTCCATATAGGTTGTTGATGCTATCTGAATCAATAGGATTTCTTCGATGGAAATGAATGAGTACCATACAGTTTGTCCATTTGTCAAAGCCATCGGTAGCAGTTCGAGTAGTCTGCAGAGCTGGCAGATGCACTCAGCAACCGCAGAGGTTCAGAAGATGAAACGTTTCTTATTCCCTGGAACTCAAAGAGTTTTGGGTCAGATTTTTTCTTTCTTTTAAAAAGGACTGATGTAGTTAACAGATGGGGGGGGGCGCATGAGCGCAACACAGAAAAAACTTCTTTCGAAGAGATTTCCATTGTAATGACTGAGTTTTGTAAACCAAACTGGAGTAATAAAAATGATTTTTGCTTGCGACTATGAGATTCATCACAGTCGATTTCTTTCAGTATGTTTCATTCTCTTTCATATGTGTTAAAATTGTTTGGATTTCATTTATGTGTTTCCTTAGTCACAGCTGAAATGTTTTACCATAGCCTTATGTCTTCCTTAATCCATTACGACTGCATTAAATTTTGTTTTCCTCTAACTGATGGGCTTCGTTACACTTTAGTACGACCACTACTGTAACGAAAGGATTTGGGTTTTCTGTATTTGTTTATTGCCTTTCCTCTGCACCAGCTATCAGCTGTGTAAGACCAATCTACATTTTCATAACTCTACACGTATCCTTTGCTATGTCGGCCTTTGTTTTTCTTTCCCCTACCGCATCATGATTTATCAAAGCGCTGAAAGATAGACCTACTTTGCCTCACTTTCTGCAAGTTATTTAATCTCTGCTATTATCTCTTTTTCAATTTTCATTTGACTCCATGCCCAATGGACCTTTTCCCTGGTTTAACCCTCAAACCCCACAAATCCAAGACCATCTTTTACCCATAAATCTGCCCACCTTTTTCACGCTACTTAAATTCCTATTGTGACATTGTTTGAGAGATCCCTCTCGGGTTGGAAGGGGCAGCTCCCAATCCAAAGTGGTTCGAGGTTCCCTCGGGATTGATTTGTTGCAGCCCATTTCAGTTCTGAGTGACAACATTTTTGCCGCCGTTGTTGGGGACGGAGGACGAGGTTATCTTCACTGGGGTACGACAAAGTTCAGATCTATCTCTTGATGGTGAACAAGGGATAGGCATTCAATTGGTTGTGATCATTCAACTGGAAACTCCTTGGTTCGTAGACTCTACATGATTTTGTTGGTGACTCCACTGGTCTCAAATGTCGAGCTCATTCGCTGCTCGAATTGTTGCAAGGTTTTCTCCTCTAGACTTTGCAATTGTTTATGGCTTTCCAAACACTGTTCCAGACATTAAAATTTGGGGGGATATTCTTCCTAAATTTGGAGAAGATGAGGACGACAATCCTGGTCAACATTTGTTTGAATTCCACAAACTCATGGAAGAATTAAATGTACATCATGAAGATGTCCTCATGAAATTATTTATGTTTTCATTGGAAAAGGATGCTAGACTCTGGTATAAATCTTTACCCCATTCCAGTATTCCTTCATTGAAATGTTTTCACACACTTTTTCATCAACACTGTAAGAGGATATATTCTGCTGAAATCCTTTTTGAAGATTGTTGTGATACAAGTTCCCTTGAGGAGGAGGAAGAAACAATAGAAATTTATCGAGTTGATGTTGGCTCATGAAGATGCTGGATCTTGTGAACTTACCCGAGAGGAAGATGTAAAACTATTTTTAAATGGCGACAGTCAGGTATTTCATGGAATTTTACAGCAAGTTAATGAACCTATTTGTGATGATTTCCTACCAGAAGATCAGATTCTAGACTTTTCTTTGTTTCATGAAAAAGAAATGGTGGCAATGTTTAATGATCCTGAGCATCATAAAGCAGAACATAGAGTAGTCATGGATGTTGTAAAACCTCAGGACCATATGTTTTTCCAAGACCCTTTTGCTGAGCTTTTAGATTCATTTAATGGAGGAGTATGCTATGTCATGAATATTTTGTCACAAGAATTGATGAAAGGTTTGCAAATCCATGATCACAAATAGGTAGGATGGGGATTGTCAATTTCCTTTTTCAGCCTGCTCGAAGAAAGTGTAAAAAAATTTCAAATGAGAAGACAATTATTGGATTGGCTTCACTGGAATTTTTGTATCATTTGATTCTGGAAATATTTCAGTAGTTAGAGTAGGTGATGTATATAAATAAGCTTGACTTCAAGCATTAGATTACATGGATGGTTTTCAATATGTTTTCAGTTCAGTTTTGAATCCAGTATGGTTTTGATATAAAGCATTGCAACTCCAGAGCCAAATGGATGAAGGCACTTGGTCTACAGTTCTTGGCACTTTCAGGAAAGCACCATCCCTAGTTGGAGCCTATGTTGTAACAGAGATTATCAATGGGGACGTCGTGAGTCCAATGACTTCAATACTTTTTATGTGTAGACCATCTTTAGTGACAACAGGAGGTGGTGGATACACAGTTGATTGTTCATGACGAGGAGGTCGTTAATGAGTTTTAGACACAAGCAGAGTTTAACTCAGATTTGATGGTTAGAGAGGAATATTTTATCCCTGCCACTATTTTTCAATATCATCAGGCATCGATCAGAGATCCTAGAGAATTTCTATGCATTAGAAAACATTCTATTACTGATTATCAAAGAAAGGCTCTGTTAACCTCATATTGGTTATCAAAGAAAGGCTCTGTTAACCTCATATGATATTTGACAAACTCTCCCTGATGCCTTAAGGAATAGAACTCCTACACGATACCCTCATTTTGAAGTTGCTCTATCTCGAGTAGCATTGTATGTTATCTCAATGTTTATTTTTATCAACACGGGACGTAAGCCTGCGAAATTGTAGCTACCTCCCAGTCAACTCGACCGCCCATTTCTTTTATTGACACAGGGAACCATTCTTTTGTATCCTCAGATGGTTCTTCATTCTCTAAAACAAAAATGATTCGGCAATCAAAAGTTCAAGTCGCTGCAGATTACTCAGATTCAATGTCTGGTGCTTTTGAGTACCAAGGTAAATTAGGTTACCATCCTCTTGAAGAAGTAAGCGAGTGTGACAAACCTGCTGGAGGAGACTTGAGATTGACAGATGTTGAAATTGTTAGGACTACTGTTGAGGCAAATCATAGCGCAATTGTATTGTTTTCGGGCATGGTACATCGTGAACCACATAAGGACATTTCCAAGATTGAGTTACAGTATATCGTTGATGATTATGGAGAATGTTTTCATAGGACTGGACGTGGACGATATAGATAGATATGGAGAAAGGAAAATTACAGCAGCTGAAGATCACAATACAATTAACACTGAAGACATTGGTGACACTGACAATAAAGACGATTATGTTGAGGAAGCAATTCTCATTGGAGTGTATAATCTTGGAGTGAACGTAAGAGTTCACTATGGAGCTGAAGTCCACACCGTATGAATTGCATTCAACTGCTGGGCTAATTCTGAACATGTTGCGGGAAGTCTGATGCAAGGTACGAGCAGAGTCAGAGCAGAGAAACCTAGAGTGGTGCACGATTTTGTTCTAAAGCACACTTCTTATTCAATTGAGGACTGTATTGTGACGAGAATCAGCCGAGAGGGCGATGCAGTCCATGGATGTCAGAAGGATTTGACTAGAGTGTGGGAAGATATGGGAGACTATGGTAGTGAAAAACATGTTGGATACAGAGTCTAATATATGGAGTCGCTGATCATTTTACTGGCCATTGAAAATCATTCACGGAGACGTAAGACCATCCAGTATTTTTTATATCAAACACTACCAATAATAATAATGTAGACCAGGAATTAGTAAGCAGCTGCAGAAACTTCAGTGATCATTCTGATCAGCAGCAATACGAGATTTCAAGATTCGAGAAGAGAAAGATTCGTGCCTTGGAGAGATCAGAGCCATTGACGATCATAGACGATTGCAGCACAGATGTACAGGTTTCCATAATCGAGCACGAAGCTCTAGTGGAGTTACAGTGCCCTCGGAGAGAAGGCCTATTACTTGATATTATGCAGACACTCAGCAATCTGCTATTCGAAACTCATTCCGTTCAGTCTTCTGTGGTGAATAATACATTCGTAGCCAAAATCAGAGCCAAGGTGAAAATGGCTACCCGAGTTTGTTCCCAGCGATAATATTGGACCTCTTGTGGCAGATGGTGTGAATCAGAGACCTGACTTAGTTGGTGGCGTGCTGGCTCATGCGGGCGTTATGGGCATGTTGTATTTTTGGCAACGCATGAACTACTAATTATGGTTCTTGCAGAGAATCGCAGAGATGACACTGAGGGGACTGACGATACTGTCTAGAGCCCAAAGAACGGGTTGGCTGCTATTTTCGATGAGATCCCTAACGTTTTCATTGTTCTAGCTTCTCAATGCGGGTGTACAACGGTTGGACCAAACTATTCTCGCCTTGTACACACCAATTCCTTCTTTGTGCAAGAGATCAAGGTCAATGGTGACAAGAATCCTGGCCCGATGCTTTATGGGTTCTCAGAACAACCTCCATTGGATATCCGAAGAAGCTGGAATCAGACTCACCATGTCCTTGTACCGTCTAACCACCATCAGAAATGGATGTTTTGGTTGAACAAGGGCTCTGTACTCAGTGTCTCTTACAATGTCAAGGCTGATGACTTTTCTCAGTTAATACTTATGATCGCTGAAGGCAAAATGGGTCTCAATGACTGGATTGAGGATCCTACATACCCCAACATATCTTTTTCATGGAATAACGTACGTGGAAATGGGACCATTGGGCTGAAAGTACTGATATAAATTCTCAGAGCAGTGAGATCTACCAGCGTCGTCTCTGCGCCATTTTCCGAGAGACAGTTTCTTCCTCCCTTGCAGACGTTGTGCAGCTCGTTTTACATGTGGCATGAGGATTGCTGAGGAATCCAGCCTTTGTCCTATATGTCGGAAGAAGATTAGAAGGGTTTTGAGGCAACTTAAGGGAATCACTACTACATATAGAATGAAAAACAAGCCGCTCCCAGTTCGCCATTCACCATATGTCTCTGGTGTGCTTCAGCCTTTGAAGGAATTCCTTGAGGGAGAGCGTGCCATATATTTGACAGAAAAGACAAGAACTGAACTTCTCCCGTATGCAGCTGAGAGAATCACCACACGATATAATGAGTTAGCATGGGAACTTGTGACAATGGCAAGAAAGACAGAATCTTCACTGCAACGTATAAGGCAGGGTGCTCAAAGAAGGGGAGGTGCTGGCACAGATTCCTCATATGGCAATATCTCTGACACCGACAAGATCTGCATGCAATTGTTTCTTGATGTTCAGGAATATGGGCACCGCCTTGATGCCCTTGGAGTCGTTGCAGCTGAAATCCCTGTGTATGCCTCACTATGGCAGTGTGTTGCTCCTCCAGAGAGGCAATCATCAATACAATTTTGATGGTGCAGGCCTTATTATATTTGTGGGTGAAGGACCATGTTCATTCTTTCTAGAGTTACAAATGTTCAACACGGTTGATTGAGCTTATGTTGAATTCCAGATCAACTGTTTTCAGCCTTGTGGATTGCCTTTTTTGATCAATGAACCATAGCCTTTTAGTCCACTTATGAATGAAGATTACTTGGTGAGTTCAGAGAAATATTAAAATATTCCAAATCTCGAGTATATTCGACATGGTTCCATATAGGTTGTTGATGCTATCTGAATCAATAGGATTTCTTCGATGGAAATGAATGAGTACCATACAGTTTGTCCATTTGTCAAAGCCATCGGTAGTGGTTCG
>JASDQU010098038.1:0-21479 GCA_032191745.1 Picea mariana | reverse complement strand
TGTGATTCCTTGAGAGGTTGAATCTTCTGTAATATCATTGTTCTTGTTATTTTCAGATCTGTACTATGTTTTTAAGGATTTTTCATAATCTTGTCTTGTTAAATAAGGTTGTTGACAGTCATCTCCAAGATTATTTATGTCTTCTTCTAACTCCTCAAACTCTTGCATGTCTTCTCCTCCTATAAAATTTTCATTTTTGAAGGGGCCTTGAATATTTTGGTCCCCACTCTTAATATATCTTTGTTGTGTTTGAGGGTTAGGATTCCTTCTGAAATCCTTTCTAGGGAAATGATCATTCTTTGATTGATCCAATTCCATTCTTGAGATCTTATTCAACAATTCCTTAATTATTCTTAGCATGTCATCCATCTTGTCTTCAGAAGACCTACCTGATCCAGAGGGTCCCGCTTGGTCTCTGTACCATTTAGTTTCCCTATTTCCCATTTCATTTTTTTTTTTAACTTACTTGATGCCATCATATTTGACTCAATTTCTAAGGCATCATCCTACACCTTGGTGAGTTCTACTGATCTCCTTTCCCTCAATAACAGAGCAAAATCAGGATCAAAATTCTCAACCAAAGTTACCTTCACTGCAGGTTGGGAAGGTTTGACCTCAGATGGAATTTTATTATACAGTTTATTAAACCTTTGGGTAAAGTTGAGAACTGATTTGGAATTTTTCTTTCTCAGAGCCCCAAAATCGATTAGATAGTAGAGATAGTCTTTCCTTTCTCCCCATTGTCTGATAAAAGCATTTTCCAACTCATTGTATGACCCTATTGATCCTGCTGCTAGACCTCGGAACCAAGTTCTCACCTATCCTTCAAAGGTTTGAACTAAGAGTCTTGAATAAACATCCTCATGTTCAAGACCAAGGATGTTTTAATTTGATCAAAGAAATTGATATGTTTGACATCAGTCAAGTCTCCCTCCCTAGTGAATTTCGACAGATTTTTCATATAATTTTCAAGCAGGTCATGGAGGGGAATTGGGAGTACTAGAAGGGCATATATAGCAGTTTCCTTAGTAAAATTCCTAGGAGGGGGAGGTGGTCCATGACTAGCTCCTCGTCCTCCTACACCTCTGGCACCACCTGCTTCGACCGCGGCCATTTAAAATTTAGGAGATGAAACTTGGAGATTATAAAGGGGACTTTTAAAGGGGTGTGATAACCTTTCAGTTGTGTTTGGAAAGGGTGAGTTGGTTTCGAGAAACTGATCATCAAGAGAGAGGAAGCTTGAAAAAGAGGGACTTGTAAAATGGGGACTATTTTCTCCGGACTCACAGGGCATATATACGGGAGAACCAATAGGAGTGGAGTCAAGGTAAACAATATATTCTTCGAAGTTCTGAGAGATTGGAAACTGAACTTCGAGAAGTGAAGAAGTGTCGATCGAGGTGGGAAGTGAGATAGATCTTTTACCTTTATTGGTAAAATAAACAGTTGAAAAAGTCTCAGCTTTAAATTCAAGTAAGACCAACCCAAGCTCTAGGATTTCAATTCTATCGATGGATGGTTCTCCGCAAAGGAGAGGGACATTTGACCTTTCAAGTAGATCCTTAGTATTCGACTGTGTGAATTAAGGTTGATAAATATTACTTGTCGATGAAGCAATCTGTTTAAGGTATCTTCTTGATTTCAAGATTTTTTCTGGGTCAGATACAAGTGAAGTCTGCTTGTTGTCTGGATTGTTTCTAGTATTCTTTAGGTTAAAATTCATTTTATTAATCGTGGAGTTGCCAAGTGAAAAATGAAAAACCTTATAAAGTATTCAATATTTGTTCACTATCAAAGAAATAAACTACAATGTCGTTCTTCCCAGGAAAAAATAACTTCGCTTCTTCATTCCCCGACAATGGTGCCAAAAAGATGTTGTTCAAGAGTTTATACTTAAGGCTTTAAAGTATAAAGTCTAAGCATCTGAAATAAAGAGGGTTTTAAAATATATAAAGATAAAAACAGTTCTTTAGGAAAGAAGTTATGGCTGATTTCTGAGTTGTCTTTTTTTAGCTTCAAAATGTTCCTGGATGCTTATGTCATGTTCAATGGCTACCCATGAACGTTCAAGTTCAACCCGGGTGGTGGCAGTTTCTATGATAGTATTAAACAACATTAAAGAAATACTGGTATGATCTATGAGCTTGGGTTCAATGTTGGGCTGTCTTGCAACAGGTACAGTCATGGAGGAAAGAAAGGTTTGAAGATTCGTTGATTTTAGATTTGTTGTTTCTATTTTAGATTATATGAGAAAAATTCCCAACTTGAATTAATAGTATAACAATTTTAAAGGTTGTTTCCCATATCTGAGTTAAATTGAAAATAATTCATGAAATGAAAGAAAACATAAATTTGTTGAACAATGTGATGCATCAACCACGGATGAATCTCACTTTGTAACAGAAGAAGAAAATAGACAAAAAAACTTTAATGAAGCATAAGATACGGTAATCTAACTAATTCATAGATCTTGTGTCTGCTAATAGCAAACACAGAGGAAAATATGTAAATAATCAGATGACTAAAATAAAAAATAACCACAGTAGATGTTGTACTAAGTTCTAGTTAAACATTCATCAAAGATATATAAGAAATGATGTTAAATATGAAGTAACAAAGGAACACATAACTCAAGCTTGACGGAATATCAAATCTTCGATTTGCATTTGTATTAATTCTTGCAAAGGAAAAATTTCTTTGCTACAATCGGCCAGGGAAAAAGCCCACTCTAAGTCTTTTGAAATTATATTTATACAAAGGTTTTCAACCCTAGACGGTTGGAACTCTCCTTATTCCTAGATATTTAACAGTTACAAAAATAAAGACTTGAACCATTCCACTGGTTTCTTTCCTATCTTCTTACATACACCGGTATAATGGGCAGCATGTATCGTTTCATCATTTCTTTGAAGTACTTGCTTCACTTGGCTCAAAACACTTGACAAACCTCCTTATAAACTGCACTAATATTTGTGAAGGTTTTGATGCATCTTTTGCTTCAAACAGATACAACTTCTTTTGAATATTCGGTAACCTGTCCTCGATCCTTTTATCCTCAAATTTTACTGATTGTAACTGTAAGTTTGGCTTCAAAGGCCATTTGTCCATTTGTGCAACATCGGCCTGTATCAACTGTGAAATTTCAACTTGAGATTCATGTAAGCTTTCTTTTAGGTTCAGTTGATGTCTTATAACATTGATCTGTCCAAGTAGTCCAGGGCAGTCACTATTTCCAATGTCTAGTAATTTTTTATCTAAAAAATCGAAAGTCTCTTCACATTCTTCCTTTATCTCTTTGTCCATTTTCCTACTTTTAGATATATTGGCCTCCCATACCTTCATCATGATATTGCCTCTGATTTGTTTAGCGAAAGTTAATTTAGGAGTTACTAGTACCTCCTCTTTGAAAACAATGTTCTCCAATGATTGACTTAAAAATGGTTTTGAATGATCTCTACTTTAGAAAACAGGCTTTCTTGTTCTGCCTCTATCTTCTGGTGTACTTCCAATGTCGAGGCTTGGAATATTGTTATATTTACCATCTCACTTTCAATAGAACTCAATTTATCTTGCAACTGCTTTACTAATTCCTCTTGCTTAATGAATTTCCCTTGACTAGCTTGCATCTTCTTATACATCTCATATAAACTAGACTTGAGTAGTTGAATCTCCTATTTGTCAGCAACTATGGCTTGTTCCAGTCCTTTATTTATCTCATCTCTAATATTTTTCTCTATGCTCCTTATTTGGCTTTCCAACTGGGCTATCATTTGATTCCTTTGCTTAAGCCTTGCTTTCAAGTTATCAACTGAAAATAAATTAGCTGTTGTGAAAGCTCCTAAAGAGCCTGCTACCTCTGTAGAAAAATCCTCTCCCTCTAGATTTTGTTTATCAACAAGTACCCTATTCTTTTTTACCATTGTACATTCTTTCGGGTGCATTTCTTGTTTCACTATAGCTTTCCTCTTCCTACTAATAAAGAAGTCTAAGGAAGGTATCTCTTCAATAGATATTGGGGTAAGCTCGCGTATATACATAAATTCAATATGGGGAGTCTCAAAGGTAGATTGTAAAGGAGTCAATGCTGTAATAGGGTTGCCTAACTCTGTGAGTTGTGTTCCTTCTACCATTTTGGGAATATCGACAGGAATAGTCAATGATGAAGGAGGAATCATTTGATTTGGTTTTAAATGCATCTCATATTTGGAATCTGTTTCAAACACTGGATGCTCTATCTGCAAAGTTTCTGATCTTTTTGAAGGCACTTCAAAATTCTTTGGGTGTTCCTATGTAGTCCTTTTATCCAAAGACTTTAGTTCAAAACCTGGAGGTATACTTTCTTGTTCTAAAGGAGGGTTTGTCGATTCTCCCTGAACTATCTTGGGCAACCCAGTTCGTCTGTGCTTCTGGAAAGCAAGAAAGTTGATCTGTAGGTCAGGTGGTAACGCCTGGAATCTATCTAATATCTCCTCTTATGTTCTAGATCCTTTAAATATGTCGTCACAGGGGGAGTCTTCATGTTCATACATTTTCATATTGCAACGAGCTAGATTATTTCCCACAATTTGATATGGATCATGCCTTCTGAGTTCAACATCTACCAATGTAATGTCTTCAAGTGTTGCATCTTCTACCTTGGAATGGCCAAAATTTAGCAAAGAAAACCTTCCAATCTGTACAGGAAAAAATGGCCAAAATTTATTTTTGCCTGCTTTTAACTCTTTGCCAATGCCTCCTGTTAATATTTGATAAGCTACTTCTCTGCACACCCGTCTTTCAGGGAGAAATTTTGGGAGAGCATGAGGGGGAATTGAACATCCGAAGACTCTGACATAAGATAAATTCTCTTCAATAAACCAATCTGCAATTGTCTTGAGGTTTCCCATGATTTTCTCTGAAATCTGAGGGGGTGGGTATCCATACAATATTTGGTGTACATGAATCACTACATAGTGATAGATTTTGTAGACGAAATCTTTTTCTTTTTCTTCCCATAGTTGAGAGTGATAAAAATGGATGGGTTCTGCACAGGTTGGATTCCAGTTCCAATTCATCAATGGGAAATGGGTCATATAGAAGATAGCGTCCATGACATACGCTACCATATAAAAGACGTTGGTTGGCCTTTTGACTTTTCCATTTGGTACTCAGCAATCTCCTTGGTTAGGTTATATGATAGAATCTTACCCTCGTTGCAAGTGCAACCCTTGGCTACCTCGTGTATAATTGATGATTCATGATGCTCCTAGTCTATACATCGGTGTCAATCAGAGCCCATTTTATCATGTCATTGTATGGCATGAGCTTCGGTCGTGTAGCCATTTTATGCAGCTTCACCTCTGCTATATCTCTGAGTTTATTTTCAGTCTTATCAGTCCTTTCGTTTCCAAAATCATCTAGGCAATTCCTAACCTCATGCTCCAATATTTCAAAAATCTACATCTAGGACCTGACCGAATCTACAACATGTGGTGTGGCATTAGATAGAACATCTGAATTTGGATTTGAGCTTTCGTCGGCGTCATCACACTTTTTCTGTGTTTTCCTGGGTGCCATGATACCTATGATAAAAAGTGAGTAGATGTTACAGAAAATAAGGCATAATCTTTCTCAATTTCAACAAATTAGCAACTTGTATCTGAGAATAGAATCTTACCCTCGTTGCAAGTGCAACCCTTGGCTACCTCGTGTATAATTGATGATTCATGATGCTCCTAGTCTATACATCGGTGTCAATCAGAGCCCATTTTATCATGTCATTGTATGGCATGAGCTTCGGTCGTGTAGCCATTTTATGCAGCTTCACCTCTGCTATATCTCTGAGTTTATTTTCAGTCTTATCAGTCCTTTCGTTTCCAAAATCATCTAGGCAATTCCTAACCTCATGCTCCAATATTTCAAAAATCTACATCTAGGACCTGACCGAATCTACAACATGTGGTGTGGCATTAGATAGAACATCTGAATTTGGATTTGAGCTTTCGTCGGCGTCATCACACTTTTTCTGTGTTTTCCTGGGTGCCATGATACCTATGATAAAAAGTGAGTAGATGTTACAGAAAATAAGGCATAATCTTTCTCAGATACAAGTTGCTAATTTGTTGAAATTGAGAAAGAAATTTGAATTAGAAACCTTTATTCGCCTTTAGCCTGCCTTAATTAGACTGTGCTTCTATGGGCAATAAATTCATTCACCTTAATGAGGAGAGTACAAGTGGAGATACGCGTCTTACACTATAAGATATTTCCATTAAGTCATAATAAATGCTACCCAATATCGACGATTTAATACCAAGAGTTTGGATGAAAAATCATTGAAGAATCCCGAAATGTGAGAGTGCGAAAAACCAATTTACATCATCAATTTTTTGTTTAAATGTTAAAATAATCATGTTTAAGCATTTAATACTTTTTGGGACCTCATGCTTCAGGATTTTTTGGGCGTGATGAATAATAATTCTCCGATTCCCAGAAATGCGACTAGTTAATGATATATTAAGTATGTTAAAACTTTTAATTAATCACGTTTTAAACGGGATTTTGTGACTTACA
The DNA here is from genome assembly GCA_032191745.1 of Picea mariana. Lineage (NCBI taxonomy): Eukaryota > Viridiplantae > Streptophyta > Pinopsida > Pinales > Pinaceae > Picea > Picea mariana. The sequence continues at coordinate 14,927 of JASDQU010098038.1, read as the reverse complement.
CACTGGGATTATGAGTTGTTGTTTGAGGTGAGATTTCTAAAAATGAAATTACGATAAGCTTTGAATTACCATTTAACGTTCTTAATCATTCTTATTAACTTGATTTAATCCCTTTAAATTAAGCTTTCGTGACTTTACATCTTGGGGATTCAATAGCATTCGACGTAATAAATACTGAATCGCTAAATCGTGATGGGATTTATTAACTGCTAAGCATATTTTAACTCAAAATAAGACGTGATTAGACCATAATCTTTTGGGGTTTCAGATATCGTGACTTCGACGTTTGCAATGTGTGTAAACTCCCGAATCACGAAATCGCGATGAGGATTATTAACATTAAACCTTCTTAATTTTTAACAAACGTGGCTTAGATTTTAACAGTTTCATGAATTCAGGAATTGGGGCTTTGGGGGGGCTCAACGTTGACCCTTTGTATTTCGCGAAATGTCGACTCCCAAAATTTCAAAGTACGTCTTCATTAAAATTGATTTGTTAATAAAAAGGTGGCACCATAATAAACTTTTAGATAAAAGAAACTTCTTTTTAGTCTCAAGTTTAGAAAAAAAATACATGTTTCAACAGGACCCACGATGTCAGACTTCGATTTTTTTTTTTACTATTTTTTTTTCCTATTTTAATTATTATTTTTTTTTTTAAATCTGTTGTTTTAATTTGTTTTTTAAATTATTCTAAATTATTATTTTGTGTAAATTCTAGTTTTAAATTTTAAATTTTGATTAATTTTAAATTTTAACTTTTATTTCAAACTATTGATACTAGTGTTTAATTAATTATTGATTAATTGACTAGTGATTAATTAACTAAGTGAGAAATTAATGTTAAAATAATAACATTTATTTGATGGATTAGACTAAATGTGTTGACTAAGACTATCGAAACTTAGGTTAAAGTTTAGTCTAGGTTTTTTAGGTTATAATGATTAATCAACATTGTATTTAACACACTTTAATTAGTTTCGAAATCACTAAAGACTTAAGGAGGTAAGTGACACTTATTGGCGAGTACCTCGCAGCGCTAACATAGTTGGCAAGGCAAGGGAGTTAGCAACTATTCTGAATGAAGTTACCAAGCTTAGAAGCTTTTGACCCAACCTTTAGCCACTTACCCTAAAGAGAGTAGCATTTGTTTACAAACAAGTAAAAAACTTATGCCTAACCCTATGTTTACAAGTATAAGTTGTGTGAATGTGAACTATCTTAGAGTCTTCCCTAACAATCATTTGGTTTGATGCAGATTCAATTATACAGGATGCTTAGGACTCGAGGAAATCAAGACCGAGGGGCATCGTCGCAAGGACCGCCAACTTAGCCACCCCCATCACTTGAATTAGCTCTCATTTTGCGCTCTTTGGAGGCTATAAATGAGACTTTAAAGGGGTGTCAGCCAGCAGGGGTCGAATTGGAGCCCCTAGCATCTGGAGTGGGTAACCCTGAAGCATCGAGGGATTTAGGGGGAGGGCCTCCACCTGAGGACATCACTAGAGAACTGTAGAAGATCAAACTTCCAGAGTTTTTCAGGGGTCGTGCCATTGAGCATGCAGAGGAATGGTTGGAAGGAATGACACGATGTTTCACCTTAAGAGACTATGCTCTCACATCAAAGGAAAAAATAGCAATCTTTCAGTTAAGGGACAATGCCTTGAACTGGTGGGGAAACCTAGAGAGGCAATTGCACCTTACCCCAGACATCGTCTCTTGGGAACTTTTTGAGGAAAGGTTTCGAAGGAAATATCTACTAGCTTACTCCGAGGAACAACAGGTGGGAGCATTTCATGCTCTAGTATAGGGAAACAAGACCATGGAAGAGTACAATATTAGGTTCATGGAGTTGGTAAAATATGTTTCGTACATGGATAATGATCAACGACAAGAAGAACATTTTGTCTATGGGTTAAACCCTAAGATAAGGGCCATGGTACGGATGTGGAAACCATATTTAGTAGTGGAAGCAGTTGAAAATGCATGTTATGCTGAGGAACACATGAGCTTAAATGGAGGTATGAGATCAACCTTTCCACATCATCCTATATTCGTGGGGAAGGCCCCTAGGATCTTCTCAAGGGGAGGGAGCTCTCAGCCACCTCGTTATGGTAATAGAGTCACACCAAGGAAAATTGCCACAGGTATTTCAATGGTAGAAAGTGCAGCATCCCATTCATCACCAATGATGCAGGTAGGTCCACGACCTTCTCAGGGAGCATCTAGTAGGGGCAGGGGTTCCAGGGGAAGGAACTCATTTCAGAGATGGTCACAGAGCAGTGTGTAGGTTCCATCTCATGTTACATGTTGGGGATGTGGAGGACCCCATTACCAGCGTGAATGCCCAGAGTTGCAAGAAGTATTTGTGCATAGAGAAGGAAAGGCCCCAATGGGAAGAGAAAGTGGCAGCCACCAAATTTATGCAGCAGTTAATAATCGCCAGGAAAAACATCAATCCATAGTGGTGGAGTCGTCAGGTATGCTATATCATATCAATGTTAAAATTGTATTTTAGTCTGGTGCTACAGATAGTTTCATTTCACCATCTGCATTAGAAAAGAGTGGTTTGGCAGCCTACGAGAACAATGACTTTAAACAAGTCGAGATGGCTTCGGGGGAAAAACAAGAGGTAGGGCCTAGCGTTGATAATTGTCTAGTAAGCCTAGGAGTCTGTACTACCATATTGAAGGTATACGTCACTGCTCTGGGGACATATGACCTAATCATTGGAATGGATTAGTTAGAATCCCATCGAGCCATGGTAGATTGTTTCGTGAAAAGGGTGTTGTGTGTTGACGATGAAGGAAAGTTAGTAGAGATCCATGATGTACAAAGGAAGGTGTCTCTACGCTTTATCTCAACTATGAAGGTTAAGCGGTGCATGAGGCAAGGGTGTCGACTATATGTAGTGGAAGCAGTGAATGAAAGGAAAGGACCCTCTTTGTATCAGTACCCAGTATTGTCAGAGTTTAAGGATGTTTTTCTGAATGAGTTGCCAGGGTTACCCCCTGAGGGGGAGCTTGATTTTACTGTTGAGCTAAAACCTAGTGCAGTACCAATTTCCAAGACTCCGTATAGGATGACAGCGCCGAAACTTTGTGAGTTGCAGATGCAGTTGAAAGAGCTACTTGACTTAGGGATAATAAGGCCCAGTGTCTCACCTTGGGGTGCACCATTAATTTTTGTGAAGAAGAAGGATGGATCCATACGATTATGTATAGATTATAGGGACTTGAACCATGCTACAGTGAAAAATAGGTACCCAATGCCACAAATACATGATCTCTTTGATTAGATGAAAGGAGCAGTGGTATTCTCAAAAATTGATTTGCTATTAGGGTATCACCAGTTAAGGATTAAGGAAGGAAATATTCCTAAAACTGCCTTTTGAACTCAATTTGGGAATTACGAGTTCATTGTAGTACCTTTCGTATTGACCAATGCACTAGCAGTATTCATGAGCCTCATGAATGGTGTATTCTGGAAGCACTTAGACCACTTTGTACAAGTCTTTCTAGATGATATCCTCATCTATTCCAAGAATAAAAGAGAACATGAGGAACACTTGCGAGTGGTGTTGTCTTGCCTTAGAGAGAAAAAATTGTATGGGAAGTTGTAAAGTGTTCCTTCTTCCAGAAAGAAATTCACTATTTAGGCCATATCATTTCCAGTGAAGAAATCTTTGTGGACCCAGAAAAGGTAAAGGCCATTATGGAATGGCTAGTGCCGAAAAATGCTCATGAGGTAAGAAGCTTCATGGGGCTAGCAGGTTATTATCGAAGATTTGTGGAAGGATTCTATAAAATAGCGAAACCCATCACCACTTTACAACACAAGGGGGTCAGGTATGAATGGACAGAAGAATACGATAGTACATTCATCGAGCTTAAGAGGTTAGTAACTAGTGCACCAATTCTATGAGTGTCAAATATGGAAAAGGACTTCACAGTCTGCACAGATGCCTCGAAGAAAGGGTTGGGGGCCGTGCTAATGTAGGATGGAGGAGTGATAGCGCATGCATCAAGGAAGTTGAAGAAACGTGAGGAGCTTTATGCTACTCATGATTTAGAGTTGGTAGTTGTAATGCTAGCTCTAAAACTTTGGAAGCACTATCTAGTGGGATGAAACTTTGAACTCAAAACAGACAATGAAAGTTTAAAACATCTCTTCACTCAAAGGGATCTTAATGCTAGGCAGAGGTGATGGAGTGAGTTTATGAGTGAGTGTGATTTTGGAATTTCATACATCAAGGGAAAGGAGAATGTGGTTGCAGACACCTTGAGTAGGAGACCACAAGTCTTCTCCTTGGTACCCTTAAAAGTCAATCTGAGGGAACGCGTGTTGACACAACTCCTTGGAGATTGTTGTTATTTAAAGGTTACTTCAACCCTCCAGAGTGGGAGACAATTAGATCCAAAGTATGAAGGATATAACCTGGAAGAATATGGACTATTAAGATATCAGGGAAGGATGTACATCCTCGAAGGTGGGGATATTTGAAGCATCATACTAAAGGAAGCCCATAGAGCACTTTATTGTGCGCATCTAGGTGTGAATAAAATGTACGCAGAAATGAAGAAGTTTTTCTTCTGGGTAGGAACGAAGCACGATATAGTCCATTTCATCGCCAAGTGCCTAGAGTGTCAACAAGTGAAAGCTGACCACCATTACTCGGCAGGTCTCCTACAACCACATGATGTTTCTATGTCCAAGTGGGAAGTCATTTCTATGGATTTTGTTGTGGGGTTGCCACTCACATCTCATAGACACAATGCCATTCTTGTGATAGTTGATAAGTTGACCAAGAGTGCTCATTTTATTCTGGTTAGAGACACTTACGATGTCACTGATATATCACACGTGTTTGTAAGTGAGGTCATCTATTTGCATGGGATACCCAAGAAGATCATTTCAGATAGGGACTCCAGATTCACTTCTAGGTTTTGGACAAGTTTGCAGTCAGCGTTGGGGATGCAGTTGAACTTAAGCACAACTTATCATCTTGAAACAAATGGGAAAACTGAGAGAGTAAATCAATTCATGGAAGACATGCTTAGGATGTATGTTATGGATAATCAAACCCATTGGGATAAGTACCTACCTTTGGTAGAGTTCGCCTACAATAATAGTTTTCATAGCTCCATTAGAATGCCACCCTATGAAGCTCTGTATGAAAGGCCATGCAGAACACCGCTGAGTTGGGAAATATTAGAAGACCACGTGACAATTGGGCCAGAATTGATTCAAGAGATGGAGGAACAGGTGATACAGATTAGGCAGGGACTAAAGGAAGCACAGGATAGATAGAAAATTTATGTTGATGCACATAAGACTGACCGAAGTTATAAAGTGGGAGATCAAGTTTTCATTTGTATCAGGCCTAATAAGAGTACCATTCGGTTTGGGAAGGGGACAAAGTTTTCACCTCGATTTATAGGACCATTCAAAATCCAAGAGAAAATTGGATCCATTGCCTATCATCTCATACTACCACCCCACTTGCATAAAACTCATAATGTTTTTCATGTATCTATTCTACGTCATTATGTTGCTGACAAATCACAAAAAATAAATTGGAAATAATTGCAGGTATCGGATGTAGGAACCCTCACGGTAGAACCATTGCGCATATTGGATCGTAGAGTTTGACAGCTTAGGAACCATCTAGTAGACCAAGTTAAGGTCCAGTGGTACAAGTATAGTCCAGGATCTTCTACTTGGGAGGATGTCAAGACATTACGATGAGATTATCCCTCACTTTTTTAACCACCTCAATAATATTCTTCTCGAAGGTTGGGTGTATGTAACGCTACCTTTTGACTTAGACAACTAGGATTAACTGAGGCCTAATCACCTTTATTTTCTCTTCACTATGAAACTATTAATGATACACTTGAACCTTTAAAACGTATGAACCTATATGAATGTTTAAACATTATTTGAATGATGATGGATATGATGTGATCTATTATGTGAATGTAAATTCTATGAATGTTTAAATGTTATTTGAATGATGATGGATATGATGCGATCTATTATGTGAATGTAAATTCTATGAATGTTTAAATGTTATTTGAAGGATGATGGATATGATGCGATCTATTATGTGAATGTAAATTCTATAAATGTTTAACGTTATGTGAATGATGATGGATACGATGCAATCTATTATGTAAATGAAAATTCTAGGAACGGGTAATGTTAATTTAATTATGGCGATATTATGAGATCTATTTCTAACTTGAAAATTTTGACATTCAGAGTTGTTGGTACGTGGATACCAAATTGAGATTATGGTAGAATGCATTTACATGATGATAATGCATAGATATGTATGAGTTTGTGTTATAGACTAATTTGCAGGTCAATGGGCTATGAAATAGCCAAGGGATAATGGTAATAAAAGTGGATGTCATGAACACCGACCAAGAAACAATATGGTATGAATCTTTGTATGTGAAATTATATTGGTATGAATGTACTGCTATGATATGTGGACCAGTGCAGGTTTTCAGGTGGTGAGACTGCCCAAAATATGACTAAACGATGACAAAATTCCCAGCAACACAATGCCACTGCATATTCCATGGTAGGGTGTAGACCCTGGTCCTATTAGGAGGGGTGGAGGAATTTCGCACTGTGTATCCTCTGAAACCTGGAGTCATGGGAGGATGGTGTTAGCTAATGCTCCCCTAGACGTGTGATGATGACTGTCAGTTGCCTGTTGGGGAAGCTTGGTCAAGATAGTGATACTTCCACTTACAAGTTCTATTTGAAGTTAGGTCAATATAGTTGACGCTCCAAGATAGTCTAGTAGAGGAAGGATAGGAATGGAAGATGGAATTAAGTTAGGGAGGAAGGATGAGTAGAAATAGTTGAGAGTGTATGGAGATTTTCCTTATGGTGGAATTTATTGTTTTCCCTTCTAAAAAGAAAATATGTATATATGTATATTCATAATTACTTAATTGAACTACAATTGTCTAAATAAACGTTGTTGAGGTAGATTATTGTAATTAAGGGATTTCGCAAACATTAATTGGTTTATTATCTTTTATAAAATGAATAGTCTTATTGATTGGATTGGATGCATACAAGAATTACTATAGGTGTGATAGTTATTGTCATTATTACATGTGCACGACTTGTATGTGCTAGCTACACATTCATTTCTTACACATGTACACTAGTATGTATGATTTTTCTTTATCTTACTTATTGATAATATTGTTTATTGGATATGAATGTGTGAACCATGTGTCATTTCTCTTGTATTATAAATTACTCTAACTTCAGGACAAAGTTTCTTGAAGGGTGGGTGTATGTAACAGCCCTAATTAATTATTTAATTGTCATGATTAAATATTAGTTTAATAAATTATTAATTTAGATTTTTTTGAAGACTTATTTTATAATAAAATTGTATTGGTAGATAGACCAATTTATGGGGGGGGGGTTAAGGTGGTTGAGTTTTAATGGGGGGTAAGGCAGTTGGATAAGGGAGGAGAAGGAATATAAGGCAAGGGAGAGGACTCAGGAAGAGGAATATTTTTGGGTTGAGAATATTTTCAATTGGGGAGAAGGAGAAAAAAATTGGAGAAGGGAAGAAGCAGTTTGGGGACTGTGTATCTTTTATGCATCTATTTTGTTTACAACTGACCTGAGAACTCTCACAGGGGGCATGTGTTGCTAGAGAGGGCCAAGAAACCATAAGGAATCTTGGGGCTAGGGAGCCAGATAGGCTGTTCCTAGCTAGATGGGAGGTTAATCAGTTTGGGTAGAGCTTCAGTTTGGGCAGAGCTTTAGTTTGGGCAGAGCTTCAGAACAACATCAGTTTGAGGTAGATATGTTTCATTATCATTATTATTATGTTGTTGTTCATTATTGTTATGTTGTTCATTATTATTATGCTAAACATGTTGTTCATTTTTAATTCCATTGAACATTGTTATTATGTTGAATAGTGAATAAAGAAGAAAATATGATAGAATTTCTATATTTAGATTTATGTTTATAAGGCTCTATATGGACGGGCTTTACAACACAGTAGACGTAGAAAGGTAAACCCATAAGTGATGAAGGAGGTCAGACTGACATACCTAATAAAAAACAAAAACCAAAGGAGCTAAGGATGTCTAAAAACCATCCAACACTTGAAATCATGATTACCTCCTATAGAATAGAGGACAAAAGGGTTCGACAAAGCGGGACTCATTAACCCTCAAGGAATGCCACAAACCATTGACCTAAATCCGAGGACATTGTCATGGTATAGGATAATGATTTTGTAGACACCCAAATATTTGAGTTGAAGTATAGGGATATGATTGAAGCGCATGGCACGATATTGGAAAGGTTGAAAGACATTTCTAGGTCGTTTAGAGAAGGGTAGGTTTTAATAAAACCATGTTTCATAGTTTATCAAAGTTCAAATTGGGCTCAAACCTCAATATAAATCTCATACATTTACTTTTGAATCAAAGTTTAGCTCTTAGGAAAATAATCATACTTAGGTTTTTGAACCTTCAAACAAAAAATAATCCAAAGGCCTACTTCTTGTACATTGGATTAGGTAAAAATTATAATATTTGATCCATGTAAGGGGATACTATCAACAGAGTTTGACCAACGATTTGCATGAAAAGACACTTAAATTTCATTCTTTGCAGTCATGAAATCAAAGAGGGAAAATAATCATCAAGTCACATAAAAACATATTCCCATTAAAATGATAAGGAAAAACTTAAGAAAAACCCGACTAACATTATAACAACAGACTTTTGCAAAAGATATGTCAATCTTAGGAATACATATACAGGGTAGTGAGTAAAAGACGACAAAGCAAAACAATGTGTGAGTTGGGCAGCCAACACCATGCCACGTCATGCATTTCCTTTCCTTCACTTGCCTTTCCTTTCCATGGAAAGGCATGGCATGGAAAGGAAAGGAAAGGCAAGGCATGGTATAGAAAGGAAAGGCATGACATGGCATGGCAAGGCAAGGCATGGCTTGACAAGGCAAGGCAAGGAAAGGTGTAGGTCTAGGTCATTGATTTACCTAGTAAGTGGTCTTTCTAAGTCGTCAATGGTTATTTTTTTAATGTATTATATGAATGTTTTATCAAAGTGGTAATATTGCATGTTATCTTGTATTCTTCTTGAATTAACCCTCAATTTCATGGTTAGATTAGGACTTTCCCTCAATTTCCAACCTTGTTAGATTGACATCTAGAGTTTAATTGTCATCTTTTACCCTTAGAATACACCTTGACACCTTTTATTACATTTTGTCATAATTTTCATCCCTTTCGGTCTTGATGTCTTGAATATTTTAGGGTTGTGTTGTTCCATCTTTCATTTCAGCAATCATTTGTTATATTATCCCTAGTTTAGGTTTGCATTTTTCAGCCCCCTTTTATTGCATGATTACTTGTTTTAAGGGTTGTTATATTTTTCATGTTGTAACTTGTCATATTGTTGAAGTTAAACATCTTAATCACTAGTTTTATAACAACTATAGTTTCCTTATTGGTTTGTGGTGCTTGGGACTTCCCATTGACTAGTTTGAACTTAGTTAATATCATTTATTGGCTTGGCATGACAATGGCATGGCATGGAAATGTAAATGGCATGGCATCAAAAGGTAAGGCAAGGAAATGGCATGGAAAGGAAATGAAAGACAAGGCACGACATAGCATTGCATGGAAAGTGAAGGCAAGGCAAGGCATGACATGGAAAGGAGAGGCATGGCATGGCAAGGCATGGCTTAGCAAGGAAAGGAAAGGCAAGACAATGCATGGCATGGCATGGAATGGAAAGTGAAGGAAAGGCAAGGTATTTCATGGAAAGGAAAGGAATGGAATGGCATGGAAAGGCATGGCATCGAAAAGCAAGGCAAGGAAAGGTCTAGGTCTAGGTCTAAGTCTAGGTCTAGGTCATTATTTTAGGTTTTTTGGATTGTTATTTCTTGAATGTATGAAATAAATGTTTTATCAAAGTGGTGATATTACATGTTATCTTGTATTCTTCTTGAATTAACCTTGTCTTGAAACCCTCAATTATGTGGTTATATTAGTACTTACCCTCGATTTCTATCCTTGTTATCTTGACACCTAGGGTTTAGTTGTCATATTTCACCCTTATAATATGCCTTGACACATTTTATTACATTTCTATCATATATTTCATCCCTTTAGGGCTTGATGTCTTGAATATTCTAGGGTTTTTATGTTCCATCTTCTATTTCAGAAAGCATTTGTTATCTTAACACTAGTTTAGGCTTGTGGTTTCAGCCCCCTTTCATTTAATTATTACTTGTTTCAAGGGTTGTTATATTTGTCTTGTTGTAACTTAGTTAATATCGTTTATTGGCTTAGTGAGGCATGACAATGGAATGGAAATAGAATGGCATGAAAATGGGATGCAGTGGGATGCAATGGAAATGGCATGGCAATGGCATGATGTGGCATTGATTGGAAAGGCATGGCAATGGAATGGTAATGGCATGGCATGGCTTGAAAAGGCATGGAAATGGCATGGCATGGAAAGGCATGGAAATGGTGTGGCAAGTGAAGGAAAGGCAAGGAACAACATGGAAAGGAAAGGCATAGCAAGTCATGGATATGGTGTGGCAAGTGAAGGCAAGGCAAGGCACGACATGGAAAGTAAAGGCATGGCATGGCTTGGCAAGGCAAGGTCTAGGTTTAGGTCATTACTTCAAGTTTTGTGAATGGTTATTTATTGAATGTATTAAATAAATATTTTATCAAAGTGGTGATATTCCATGTTATCTTGTATTCTTCTTGAATTAACCTTGTCTTGGAGCCCTCAATTATGTGGTCAGATTATTACCTACCATGTATTTCCATCCTTGTTAGCTTGACGTCCAGGGTTTAATCTTCATATTTCAACCTTAGAATACACCTTGACATATTTTAATAGATTGTTGTCATATTTTCAATCCCTTTCGGGCTTGATGTCTTGAATATTCTGAGGGTGTTATGTGTTGTCTTGAAGTTTAGCAAGAATTTATTATCTAAACCCTAGTTTAGGCTTGCATTTTCAGCCCCCTTTCATTTAATGATTACTTGTTTTAAGGGTTGTTATATTTGTCCTGTTGTAACTTAGTTAATATAATTTATTGTCTTGGTAAGGCATATCAGTGGCATGGAATGACAATGAGATGCAATGGAAATGGTATGCAATGGAATGGAAACACAAGGCATGGTAATGGCATGGCATGGCTTGGAAAGGCATGGCAATGGCATGGCATGGAAATGGAATCTCAATGGAATGGAATGACATGAATTGTAAAGGCATGGATTTGCAAGTCATGGAAATGGCATGGAAATGGAATGGCATGACAAGACATGTCATGGCATGGAAATGGAATTGCATGGCATGTCATGGCAAGGAAATCCATGCCATGGCATGGCATGGCATGGAAAGGAAAGGCATGCAATGGTAAGGAAAGGAATGACATGGAAAGGAAAGGAATGGCATGGCATGGCATGTCAAGGGAACGAAATGGCATAGAATGGCATGGCATGTCAAGGCATGACAATGGCATGGTAATGGCATGGCTTGGAAAGGCATGGAAATGGCATGGCATGGCAATGTCATGGCATGGAAAGGCATGGAAATGGTGTGAAAATGGTATGGCATGGCATGTCATGGAAAGACAAGGCATGTCATGGCATGGAATGGCAAGGCAAGGCATGCAATGGCAAGGAAAGGAATGACAATGGAATGGCATGGATTGGCAAGGCATGGAAATGGCATGGAATGGGAAGGCATGGCAATGGCATGGAAATGTCATGGAATGGCATGTCTTGGAAAGACATGGAAATGGCATGGAAATGGCATGGGATGGAAATTTATGGCAATGGCATGGCATGTCATGGAAATGCAAGGCATTCCATGGCATGGAAGGGCAAGGCATGGCATGGAAAGGCAAGTCATGCAATGGAAATGCAAGGCATGACATGGAAAGGAAAGGCATTCCATGGCATGGAAAGGCAAGGTATGCAATGGCATGGCATGGGATGGCATGGCTTGGAAAGGCAAGGCAAGACATGGCATGGCATGGCATGGAAAATCAAGGCAAGGAAATGTATGGCATGGCTTGGCAAAGCATACAAACGTTTTCACTTACACTTAAAATGTCATAAACACTTAACTAGATGGAAAGGAACTTTGTGATATAAATTTAAGCCATATGTCCCTAGAAAAAATGTTTTTTGTTTCTTGAGATGTAAAAGGTTTATTTTATTTTTATTCTTGTTTCATTGCAATCCACATTTTTTTTTTGACTTTTTCCTTGCATAATGTTATGGAAAGTTATATTTATTGTTGTATATGTTAAAATGGAAAGCTACATGACAAGACATTGGAAGCTACATGACAATGACATGCATGTCATGGCATGTCATGGAAATGGCATGGCATGGCATGTCATGGAAATGGCATGGAATTACAATGGCATGGAAATGACATGGCATGGCATGGCTTGGAAAGGCATAGCATTGGCATGGCAATGACATGGCATGTCGTGGAAATGGCATGTCAATGGCATGGCATGGAAATGACATGGAATGGAAATGGAACAGCATGGAAAGACATGGAAATGGCATGGAATGGAAATGGCAAGGCATGGTATTAGTATGGAAATGGGATATAATGGCATGGAATAACAAGGCATGGAAATTACATTGCATGACATGTCTTGGAAAGGCATGGCAATGGCATGGCATGACATGGATTGGAAAGGCATGAAAATGGCATGGCAATGGTGTGGCATTGTCATGGCATGGAAATGGAATGCCATGGCATGGCTTGGGAAGGCATGACAATGGCATGGAAATGGAATGGCATGTCAAGGCATGACAATGGCATGTCATGGATAGGTTTGTGGGATTGGGTTTGGGAAGGTCCTTTGTCTCCTTGTGTGCTCTAACCCAAAAATTGGGTCAAAATGTGAAATAAAACATCATAGATGGTGAAAGGAAAATAATAATGGTTTCAAGTCTCCCTCGCGGAATTTTGGTATCATAGCATTACTTTCTATGGTTTATCATGAAATATAAACTCAAACCCTTTATCTGTATGTGGAAAATGATACTCATTCGAAGATCTAGATTCCATGTGAACTCTCTCATTGTATTTATCAAAATCAATAAGTTTAGTGGACATAATGGAAGAATGAATACATGTTATTAATAATTGATGGGTTTAACAAAATTTACATATACCCACTATACAACCTAAACAAACATGAGTGCATTAATGAGTCATTAACTAGTTTTTCTGGAATTTATGAAGTGTTACACATAAATCAAATGATTTTATATATTCCATGAATAGAAAGAGGGGAATAATGTGTGTTCCCCAGAAAATGGTCAAATTATGGATTGAATCAGCCAAGAAACTAACAACTAGGCTTCTCAAAGGAATGTCAAGGGAATGCTATGGTTTGAAGAGCCTAACTTGTAACAACATGTGATAAGATATTGGTAGGTGCATGTACTTCATATTCTAAATATATATGAAATGTTTGGGTTGTCCATATGTTGTGTACTTGCATAATTGAATTTTAGCTTGTGTCATCTTCATAATTGAGTAATTATAGTACTAGTTATGGAGGTTAATTTGACATAACATCGAGATGAGATTGTTAAGTGATTTACGATTATGTAGAAGATAAATGAGAAAATTTATTTCTATAATAAAGTATTGTAATATGCCATTTTTTAGGTCACACCATTTTCAAGTGACCACTATTTTAGGGTGGATTGTCCTTGGATTTAGATGGAGATAATTCAAGAGGTAGTCCATATTGTTGGTTGTGAGTTAGAATATGGATATCCACAATATTCATGCAAACAATTTAGAAGGAATGATCTATTGATGATGTAGAGATACATGGTTGATTAGCAAGCAATGCTACTTGAGAACCATTAATTTCTTATGGATTTAGCACTTAGCAATATTTTCCACCATAAGATATTTGTTAATGCCTGACGCAAGTATTTATAATCACTTTAGAAAAAAATCAAGGGATTAATACACATAAAATTCATACACTTTTGAAATTCATATATTCACAAAACATAAAATGTAGAAACAATGAGATTCATAAAAAATGTTCCATGATATATATATATATATATATATATATATATATATATATATTCAAAATAGTTTAAATTGTTAATTTTTTACAAAATGACACCTCATTCCAAATATACAAAGCGATAGCAAGTGCCCTAATATAAAAATCATCCATATGGTGGCCTAGATACAAAATGACAGTAATTGATCAATCATTGACTACTGCCACCCTCGCCACCCTCAGGAGCATCCTGGAAATATATCTTTCTTCTCTTGCTTGAGAAAGCACCTTGAGTCATTCTAGGTCTGGGCGTGCTTTAATGCTCTAGAGACTAGACAAAGACAAAACATTGTTATAATGTTTTTTCCTCAATGGATTAATAGACATACAAAATGATACTTTGTAATTTAACCTAAGACAACTCACCACGTATGCTACTGTCAATTTGACGCAAACCCCCGACCCTCAGGCCAGAATCCGCTACAGGATCGTTCTCCTTCTCGAATCTGCAGAATCGAAATGGTTCTTTCGAGCTTTCACTGAAACCCAACGAACTCGATCCACAGGTCCTTCAGAAACTCCACCTGTGTGAATCAAACACTAGGCATGAGCTTCACCCTCACGCGACCACAACTAGACTTGGCACAAGCGCCTTTCACAACTTCTCACAACTCCCAACTCGCAACTTCGCAAGTTGAGTTGTTGAGCTCCCCTGCTCCTTCTTCATGAATCCAGGAGACGCAATAAGTCAACAAAAAGTTGGCTCCTTCCCAGGCGAAAAGTCTCCACCTATTAACCACATGGTCCCCACCTAAT
>JASDQU010098035.1:5808-16342 GCA_032191745.1 Picea mariana | reverse complement strand
AAATTTAGAAAAAAGGAAGAAGTAAGAGAAATTCCCAAGATCTCGAAGCCAACAAAATTTTTATGCAACCATTGTCTACAGGGAAAATACACCAAGAAAAATTTCAAGGAAAAGGAATACTGCACAACAAAACCACTAGAAATTATACATGTTGATCTGGTTGGATCGACAAGAACAAAATTATTGAAAGGTGAGCAGTAATTCATGCTACTAGTTGATGACTACAAAAGAATGATTGCAGTTTTCTTTATAAACAAGTAGTTAGAGGCACTTGAAAGCTTAAAGACATACAAAGAGATGGTTGAAACTGAGACATATTTGAAAAATCAAGTGTTTGAGATCAGACAATGAAGGAGAATTTACATCAAATTAATTCATAGAATTCTGTAGCGAGCATGGGATAAAGAGGAAATTCTCAGTAGCTAAGACACCTCAACAAAATGGAGTTGTTGAAAGGAAGAATATAATAGTAAATAAAATGGCCAGAACCATGTTAATGGATTCCAAGTTTAAATATGTGTTTTGGGTACAAGTAATGTATACAACAATTCACATTCAGAACAGGTGAATTCTTAGAAATAACAATGATAAGACTCCATACAAACTATGGAAATGGAGATCATCAAATGTAAAGAACTTCATAGTTTTTAGAAGAAAATGATACATTAAAAGAGAAGATGGAATATTTGGAAAAATTCATTCTCGAGTTGATGAAGGCATACTGTTTGGGTACTCAATAAAAATGAAAGAACACAAATGTTTCAATATGGTACTCAAGAGAATAGTGGAAAGAATCAATGTGATAGTTTATGAGATAGATGGTCGAAAGATAAAAGAAAGTAGAAAATATTTAGTGTCAAACATGATCACGAAGAATATTTTAAAGAAAAAGAAGTACATGAAAAATTAGATGAGAAGAAGAGTAGACAGAAGCAGATCAAGAACATTACAATATTCCAACACCTCCAAAGACACCCAATAGATGAGTGCAAAAGAATCATCCATCAAATCATATTATTGGAATAAATATGCAGAATTTGAAAACAAAATAATAATCCATTCACCTGAACAACAACATCTAGCACTATTGTCTACAAATGAGCTAAGACGTTTTGAAGAAGCTATGAAGAGTTAGATCAGAAAGAGAAGAATGACACATGGAAACTGATTCCAAGACCAAAGAACAATAATTTCATTGGTACAAAGTGGGTCTTTAGGAAAAAAATGAACGAGTATGGACAGGTTACCATGAAGAAAGAAAGATTGGTATGCAAAGGATACTCTCAAGTTGAAGGTATATATTTTGAAGAGACATTTTCCCCAGTTGCCATGATGGAATAAATCAGCCTAATACTACCTTATGCATGATCCAATAATATTAAAGTGTATCATATGGATGTGAAAGCAACATTCCTAAATGGGGATCTAGAGGAAGAAGTATACATTAAACATCTAGAAGGATTTTAGTTATCAGAGAAGGAAAGTTATGTTTGTGGATTGAAGAAGGCTTTATCTAGTCTCAAACAAGCCCCCAGAGCATGGAATTCGATACTGGACATATATTTAAAACAAAAAGGGTTGAGGAAAGGAAATGTAGAAAAGAATACCTACATAAGGGTGGATCGAGAAAATATTTTGATTATTGAAGTCTATGTAGATGACATTATCTTCATAAGTGACAATGACAAGATGAGTCAGAAGTTTTCCAAAGACATGCAACATGAGTTTGAGATGTCATTTATTGGTGAGTTAACCTTATTTTTGGGACTATAGATAGGTCAAAGCAATAAAGGTATCTTCATCTCTCAAGAAAAGTATATCAGAGAAATGTTGTAGGAGTTTGCAATAACAGATTGCAAACCAGTCAGTACTCCTATGCAAACAAGTTGCAAGTTAAGTAAGGATGATGATTCCAAGGATGCATATCAGAGGCAATATAGATCGATCATTGGTATCTTACTTTATGTGATATCTTCCAATCCATATGTGATGAAGGAAGTTGGACATGTTGGAAGGCTTCAAGAAGCATTGAAGGAATCACATTTTTTTGTAGTAAAGAGGATATTTAGATATCTTAAAGGTACATACTAGTTTTTTGTATGGTATCCAAAAAGGAAGGATCTATCTCTTGTGGCCTACACAAATGTAGATTGGGAAGGTTGCGTTAATGATAGAAGAAGTGAAAGTGGATACAATTTTTACTTGGGTGAGTGTATGGTATCGTGGATAAGTAAGAAACAATCATCAGTATCTTTGTCCACAGTAGAGACAAAATACATTGCAGCAACAACTTTTTGTACTTAAGTTCTTTGGATGAAGAAGACATTGTAGGATATGAAATTAAAGTATGATGAGCCTATTTCAATACTTTGTGACAACACCAACTCCATCAATATTCCAAATAATCTAGTGATGCACTCTAATACAAAGAACATTTCGATCAAGTATCACTTCTTACAGGATTAGGCTACAGATAAGAATATCAAGCTAGAGTATGTCAGGACAAAGGAGAAGATTGTTGATATCTTCACTAAACTGATTTCAATGGAACCTTTCGAGTATATGTGATAGAAACTTGGAGTAGTCTCTACCCCACTTTGATCCACTCAACATCAATCTTAATTGGACAGGGAGAAAGAGAAACATAAATATAGAAGAGTTCAAGTAAATATTTCTTTTGAATTCTTTTCATATACATCAGAGAGTTACATGAGGAAGCACCATGAAGAGAAATGTCAATAGAGTAGCATAAACCTATAGATAGGGGAAGCAACCCTAATAGGAGTTTTACCCTTTTCCATTGATGTCAAAGGGGGGGATATAAAGAGAAAGTCATGGAGATGCAAAGAAATAAGCATGCAGATAGGGGGAGCATGAGTATAAGGCTTGCCATGCCTAAGTGTTTCCATCAACTCCAAGGGGAGAGATTGTTGGAAATTTGGTTTGGAAAATTAGTTTTCATTTATGTAAAACCTTGGAGAGTGATCTTAGATATTGATGTCAACCCTTGAATAATTATGGTAGCCCCGACGGTTTGGTTCTGGTACCCAAAGTTGTAACATACCCCAGCTACCCAAGATAGGAAGTGCCACTTAAAAATATCCCATGCTCTGATAATAGACTGTAGCATACCTAACAATCCCAGGGTCGGGCATGCTACCATTAAAAAATATCTACTCTATTTTCAAACTCTAATACACACACACACACACACACACATAATGAAAATTTAACAGATATAAACATTCTACTCATACACAGATTCCTACGGAATTAACAACAAAGCATACATGCAACAAACACATGCAATTATCATAAATAACATACATGCACTGTACACATCATTTGATACTAACACATAAATGATACTTATATTTTAATTGAAGTACACCAAGTGTGTGAAGACCCTCCACGAACCTCCCAAACTTAGACCATGTTGCTCCAAGCTATCAGTAGTGGGTCACCCCTGAGCTGAGACTAAACTCCACCCAGGGTAAAGGAAATCCTAGGCTAGGTTGAGACTACGAAAATATGCACAATGCAACATGAACAATTCCCTCCAAGGAGTCTAATTATGCTCACCACTCACAGACTCTCATTCCCCACATGCCTGTCCTACTCCAAGAATATACACCTTCATTGTTCCACAGTCCATTAGATACTCCACTTCCATTCCATGGCTTCAGCAACATGATGGATCATGAATTCTTAGAGCTATGTATTTGTTGTTGGACTCCATTTAGGAGAAATCACTTCCCCAACAATATCTCTCTCACCTGGAGAGAGTTTCTCACAGGCCTGGAAACCTTCTTCTTTAATCCATGGGCCTAACAACTTGGCTCTTCAAAACCACAGGCCTAACAACCTACTTCTTCTGTCCATCTCCTTAGTCAAATGGTTATGAACAACAACAAAATTGGGTAAGGCAGGGTACAGGCTCAAGAAACTACCAGTGTGCACAAGTTATAGAGGTTCACGATGGCAGAGGGTTCAACAATGGAGAAAAATGTCTAACTATGTGAGGAAATAGGAAAACGATTCCCAAAATATATGAATTCTCCACATATATTTTCATGCGTCCTGGGTGACACATGGCTCTATAGGAGCTCACTTCTCTCCACTTGGAGTTCATTCCTCTACCCAAAGTAACTTAGGATAAAAGGTTATGTCCAAACCTTAGCTTTATTGGAGTATATTATAATATTCCTTTGGAGGAAATCCCTCAAGATTCACCCACTTTCCTAGCCTCGTATCCCCCTTCCCTTTCCCATCTTAGTGGAGCTTAGTCCCCCATTCTCGTTTATCATGGTCGGTCTACATGTAGGGATGTATTATATTAATGATATGAGTGTTACATATACAAAAATAGGCTCATTGGCCTTTGCATCTAGGCTCACTGGCCTAATCAACACATAAGCCTCCTAGCTTCTAAATACTTGGCTCACCAGCCTATACAAATCATTAAACATCATAACAAATCAACAGGGGCTTGGCCTTGGGGTATTACAATCCCTTCCCCTTATTTATGCACTGTCCTCAGTGCATCATATTTACATATTATAGAAATATTTTCAAAAATATTCAAAATAACACAGGTATACTACCCGCATAACATCTTCAATCTCCTAAGTTGCATCCTCAAGACCATACTAGGTCCATTGGACCTTTACAAGCCCTATCGGTTGATTCCAGAGTTGTTTGATTTTCCCATCCAGAATTCGTACCAGATGCACTTGAAAAGAGCTTTCTTTCTCCACCTGAATCAAATTCCAATCAATAACATGATTAACATTAGGTATATATTTATTAAGCAATGATACATGGTATACATTATGTATAGACATAGATGCAGGAAATGCAATCATATAAGCTACTAGTTCAATCCTCTCTAGGATTTCAAATGGCCCACAATATCTGGCTTCCAAGTTGGAACATTTTCCCAACTTTAAGGAACTTTTTTTGGCCTTCACCTTCAAGAAAACGTGATCACCCACTTTAAATTCCCTATGAGTTCTACCTTTGTCAACATATATTTTCTACCTATCTTGAACAACCTTTAAATTATGTTTTATATTCAACATTTTCTCTTCCATTTCCCTGAGAAAATCTTGCCCAATCACCTCTCTCTCAGTTGGGTTGTCCCAAATTATTGGGGTGTTGCACTTTCTGTCATAAAGTGCCTCAAATGGGCTCATCTTCAGTGATGCTTAGTACCCATTGTTATAGGAAAATTATACCAAGTGTAGATAATCTTCCCATTTAGATGGTTTGTCCATCACATACATCCTTAGCATATCCTTTATCACTTGGTTCAACCTTTCTATTTTCCCATTAGACTCGAGATCATAAGTTGTGATGAAGTTCAGATTTGTTCTGAACCCTTTGAATAATCCCCTTCGGAACTTTGAGGTAAACTATGGATCTCTATCAGACACAATTATCTTGGGTATGCCATGCAAGCTTGATAATTCCCTCATATAAATATCAAAAACATTGGTTTCCTTGTGAGTAACCTTCATAGCAATAAAATGGGTAGTTGTAGTAAGCTTTTCCACCACGACCATGATAACATCATGCTTCTTGCTTATTCTAGGGAATTTGGTGATGAAATCCATTGTCACCACTTCCCACTTCCACTCAGGAATGGGCAATGGTTGCAACAACCTAGTTGGGTTTCTATGATTAGCCTTGACTTTTTGACACTCCAAATATTTATCAATGTACTCAACAATATCCTTTTTCATGCCTGGCTAATAATATTGGCTCTTTCCTGGTACAACAACAACCATTAACAACTTTCATATTAATGTATATTCAACAATAGAATAATCCTAGTCTTATCATTTTATATATGTATATTAACAAATTGGAATTCATCAATTCATATTTGTATGCACTAATAATGCATCATTAGCATGCTCCTAAATCCATTTTCATGTCAATTTCATGTAATATGTATGGTTGTCCAACAAGCCATAACATAATTTTTTCTACAGTAATTGCAACAACCTCTTTCTCTATGTATCACTTTTCTTTGTTTTTCTTAGAAGTCTTCAATTCTTCCTGGATCTACTGCTATACCTTGTGATGAAATAATGTGTCCCAAGTAATGGATCTTTTCTTGGTAAAAAGAACACTTACTAATCTTGGAATACAACTAATTTTCCCTTAGCACTTGCAATATTGAGCTTAGGTGATGTTCATGCTCTTCCTCTGATTGAGAATAGACAAGTATGTCGTCTAGGAATACTATGACAAACTTATCCAAATAATTTATGAATATTCCATTCATTAAGAACATAAAGACAGTTGGTGCAATGAACATTCCAAATGGCACCACTACAAATTCATAATTCCCATACCTAGTTCTAAAGGCTATCTTATTGATGTATTCTTCCTTGATTGTTACCTAATGGTACCCTGATCTCAAGTCTATCTTTGAAAATATTTTTTCCCCTATTAGATAATCAAAGAGATCATCAATTATGGGTAGAGGGTACTTGTTCTTTATAGTGGATTTATTCAGTTGTCAAAATTCAATACACAGCCTCAAAGTTCCATCCTTCTTTTTGACAAAGAGTATTGGTGATCACCAAGGTGAAACACTTGGATGTATGAACCCTTTCTTTAACAATTTTCCAATTGCATTTGCAATTCTTTTAATTCTGGTGTACTCATTTTGTAAGGTGTTTTTGATACCAGGGCAGCTTCTAGCACTAAATCAATAGAGAAATATATCTCCCTCTTGGGTGGAAACCCTGGTATTTCTTGGAATACATCTTCAAATTCTTGTAGTACCAAAAATTATTCAAGGTTTGGCACATTTGTATTTTATGGTTCCTCCACATGGGCTGTATATAATTGACATCATTTTCTAAAACATCTCTTCAGCTGTAAGCCTGAAATATCGCCTATAAAGATGGGTCTTGGAACTCCTTTCACAGTGCTATGTTTTCCTTCTTCATTAAGACATGTAATTGTCTTGTTATGAAAATCTAGGACAACATGATGATTGTCCAACCAATCCATTCCAATTAGAACATCATAAGATCCCAATGGTATAATATTTATATCAGAATTAGTATTCACACCATTAATACTTATGGAACAACCTCTGACCATATCATGGATTCTCCTTTTGGTTCTAGTGGCTAGTTGAACAATAATTGATTTTTCAGTCTTACTTTTCCCCAAATGTAATTTATCCACTATTTTAGGATCAATGTAACAATGAATTGCTCCTGAATCAATTAAAATAGCAACATGTTGATTAATGATATTACCTTCCACCTTGATCATATTGGATTGGTACTCTGCTTGTCAATCATCTAAGCCTACATAAATTCTTCCCATGTCTTCTACTATTGTATCCTCTTGGATGTTTTGCATGGCCTTCAATTTGTCCTTTCTATGAGGGAAATCCTTGTACATGTGATCTTCTTTTCATCCCCAAAATTGGATTGGTGGTATTGATGATTTTTATTAGGGATATTTCTATTGAAAGAAGGTTTGAATCCCTTCCTCCTCTAATTAGATTTCTCCTTCTTGTTATCCTTCCAATATTTCTTCATGGATTATTTTCCCTTTCCTAACTCATATAGGTACTTAACATTCCTAATTTTCTCAGTCAAACTTCTATGATGCAAACCCCCACCCCTCCTTGGGGGATCGCATGGCCTCCTAGTCTTAGGATCTTCTTCTGGAGTCGAATTAGTGCTCATGTTTATGTTGGATCCTCTCTTAATGTACACATGACCTTTTTTATTTCTTAATGTATGTCCAACAAAACCCGTGAGTGCTTTACTCTAATCCCCTCTCACCTAGAATCAAAACCACATGCACTAGCCCCTTTTCTTTGGTGGAAATATCACGTGACCGCGGGATATAAGCAAGTGCTAAACTAAAAGGAGCTATCTAGAGCTCCAAGACTTTGGGGCTCCATGAACATTCACCTTTTCAACACTCCAATCTCCTGGAGTGGTTATCGACTGTATTCGGTCATAAAGTGAATTTGACCAGTGGGTGTAGGTATTCTCCCTATCCTTCCTCTCTCCAAAATCTTAAGGCCAGATCTAATGGATGGTGGGGATTCTCTTCCCTCTTCCATGATCTATGGTGGAGATTCACTTTGGGACTCTAGGATTTAGGATTTTCCATGACTCCAACAAACAAATCTCATGGACTACCGAACTGGCAAACTCCCGAAGACTTCAGGGATCAATGATCCACACTTTCCTCCTTGATCTACGGATGAGATCATATTTGGTACTTTGGGACTCCGAGATTATGAATTTTCTCAAATATAACACACACCACCTCCCATATAGCCAAACACCAAACTGAAATCAATGGCTCACACTCATCCCACATCCAACGACTGTGATTAAGTTACTCTGGGCTTCAGGCTACAAGGCTTCTCTCTCTAGATGACCACCACACTCCCAAACTATGGAACACCGAATTGGTGAAGGGTAGAGATCTATGACTAAGACTCTCCTTTGATTTATGGCTAGGATTAACTTCGGTACTTCGGAGCTTCGATACTTTTCACACCAAAATAAATTTCACCCACAATCCTTTGGATAGTTGAATTGCCAAATACTTTGAAATCTATGGACACATGTACCCAACAACAGATGGTCAATATTTACTCTAGAAGTTTGGAATTCATGGAATCTCCACTCCATGCAACCAAAACCAATTTCTCGTGGAGTGTCGAATCATTGAACCACTCGATGATCCAATCGCTTGCACTCTCTTAGTGATCTATAATGTAGATTCACTTGGAGACTTCGTAGCTTTGGGAATTTATCCTCCTAGCGACACAAGGGTCAATTTTTCTTGAAGTGTCAAATATCCGAATTGTGAGATCTACGACTCAATTTCCATGATGGGATCTATGGTTGAGATACACTTCACTTTGGCCAAGACTTACGGCCCGAGAACTCCAATTTACATTTCTCGTTCTCCTACGCTCAAATACAACAACTGGGATCCGATCTCCTCTACCATGTGTTATCCTCTGATCTAGGTTTGATCCAACGACACAGATCTAATCATGCATCCCAAATCAATGGTTGTTTTGGTTTCTCTCCTATGTGGCTCTTCTTCCCTCCAATGAATAATTTCTTAATCTTTCAAAGGCTCAACCTTTGATCTCTCCACTGTAGGGTCGACTCCTTGGCCTCTACTTGCTTTCTCGAACCTCTACACCTTCTAAGCTCTTGAGCACAATCAAATTGTTCTCTCAGTGCCCTCCTGGCACCCTATAAATTCAAATTTGACCAATTCCAGGTCTGAATCTTCTAGAAAAGATATTAAATTAAGAATATCTCACCACTTGGTAAAATTTCTCAAATTTCCCATGAATTTAACAATAGAAATTGGGGATTTTTTCCAATTCCAGACAATTCCTTCTAATTTTTACCATGGACGCATTGTAACTTGAAATTTGGCCACTTTGAAATCAATTCTCTGTGAAATTTTTCTTCAATTCAACTTGCTCGACCCATCCATGCTCAATGTTCATAACTAGAGATTAGATATGATATTGTAACATCCCCAACCACATGTTGGTCTATGCCACACAAAATATTTGAATTGTATACCAAATTAAAACATTTAAAATAATCTACAAATACACATATTCATACATAATAATAATATAAATACACATGCAACATACACAGGAAAAACCCATAAAAACAAATGCATAAATAATGATGCAACACATAATTTAACACACAATTGACACTTATCTTTGATAAAAATATCACCAACTTCGTGCAAAACTTCCATGTTCCTCCTAGCCATAGATCACACTACTCATAATCCCAGCGGTGGGTCACCCCTGAGATGGAGATAAACTCTACCAGGGAAAAGGGAATGCGAAGCTAGTCTAAGGTAGGACAAGCAACATAATTGCTTGGTCCAAGGTGCCCAACTGATACAACTAGCCTATAGTCTCTCATTCCCCACATGCCTTTACCACCCTAGGAAGTGTTTCTCTTATCTTCTCAATGGTCCCTATATTGCCTCACTTCCCTTCTAGGGCTTCAACAACAGGTCGGACAAGAAGTCTCAGAGCCCGGTAGCTATTGCCTAGTGCACCAAGGAATAATTTTGAGTAGTTTCTCTCCTAGAGAGAGCTACTCATGGGCCTGACAACCCACTTATTAAACATATAAAATATCTCAACTAGAGAGAAATTCCTACGTGCCTTACAACCCTCTTCCTCGACCATGGGCCTCACAACCTGCCTCTTCATCCTAATCCAAATTAGGTACATGTATGGGTGATAGCATGGATAAGTGGATAGTAGAAAAACACAAGTGAATAATCCCAAAATCATGGGAAATACACTAAATATCCCTATTATATATATGCATGTTCCTTTTATGACACATGGAACCCAAGGGACTCTCTTGTCCCCCCTTTAGAAACTTAGGATATAATATATAAATTTATATCCATACTTTTAACCTTTTTAGGAATCTTAATATAATATTCCATTAGGCTCAAGCCCCTTTTATCT
>JASDQU010098034.1:0-21473 GCA_032191745.1 Picea mariana | reverse complement strand
CAACCGGAAGGATTCATCTTTGGAAATGATGAAAAACTTGTTTGTAGACTTAAAAAGGCTCTATATGGTCTCAAACAAGCTCCAAGGGCATGGTACTCTCGTCTTGACAAATATCTCCATCAACAAGGATTCTCAAAAGGATCTGCTAATAGCAACTTATACACAAAAACTGAAAATGACAAACTACTAATTGTAATTGTATATGTTGATGATATCATTTTTGGAAGCAATGAAGAATCCATGAGTCAGAAATTTGCTTCTGATATGCAACAAGAATTTGAAATGTCTTTACTTGGGGAACTAACATTTTTTCTAGGATTACAAGTGCAACAAGCAACATATGGCATTTTCCTATCACAAACAAAATACCTTAAGCAAATCCTCAAGAAGTATGGCATGGAAGATTGCAAACCTATAAGTACACCAATGATAACTGGGTGTAATCTCAGTTCTAATGATGATTCTCCCACGATGAATTAGCCAGAATACAGATCTATGATAGGAAGTCTATTGTATCTCACTGGGACAAGACCAGACGTTATGCANAGGAATGCCGATCTTACTCTTCATGCATACACTGATGCAGATTGGGCTGGAAGTGTTGATGATCGAAAAAGCACTAGTGGTGGTGCATTCTACATGGGTCCCCGGTTAGTATCTTGGTTCAACAAGAAACAAAGTTCCATTGCCTTATCTACAGCAGAAGCAGAATACGTGGCTGCAGCATCTTGTTGTACTCAACTTCTTTGGATGATGCAAACCCTTCAAGAATTTCAAATTAAATGCTCATCTCCTATCTCTATTATGTGTGATAATACAAGTGCCATCAGTATCTCAAAGAATCCTGTTATGCATACCAAGACCAAGCACATTACCATCAAATATTACTTCTTACGAGAACAGGTGCTTGAGAAAAAGGTGAAATTGGAGTATGTTCCCTCCAAAGAACAAGTTGCTGATATCTTTACTAAACCTCTACCCAGGGAAGCGTTCGAATATCTCTGACAAAAACTGGGAGTAGTCTCTGTCATGCAGAGGATCAGGTCTAATTAAGTACAGAAGCCTCAATTGGTTGTAAGGTGTTGATGAGCATCTCTAAATGCTCTAGCTACGGGGGAGCATTGATCATATGCAAAGGATTATTAAGCAGATACAACATGGTCTCAGGGGGAGCATGGTATTGTCCACTCTTTGCCATTGATGTCAAAGGGGGAGGAAAAATACAAGAGGAAGAGTATTGCCGAGGAAGAGTATTGCAGACAGAAGAAGAGTATTGCAGACAGAGGAAGAGTATTGCCATCAATGACAAAGGGGGAGATTGTTGGAAATATTGTCATTGATGGCAAAGGATGAGGCAAAGGAGGAAGAAGATATTTCATGTTAGAAAATCAGTGTATGGTTGAGTTTTGGATGGGTGCATATGACTGCTGCAGAGCGCCGCTGACAGCCGTCAGATCTGGAGAAGCTGCGAGGGAGATAAGCCATCGGAGAATTGGGGATCGAGATTTTGAAATGTCCAATTCATTCGACAACGAAAACCCCGAAATCGCGATATGCAATTTCACAACTTGATCGCAGCCGTTAAAGCAAGCATGAGATATGGACCATTGATTTGCTTCATCGGAGAATCGGGAATCAGAGTTTCGTGATTCCCATGAACAAGTGCATCAAAAATCACGAAATCGTGATATGCGATTTCTCGATAAAGCAAATAGCGTGTGGGCCACCCTGGAGGACAGGTGGTAGATCAAAGGCCCATCGGAGGACCAGCGTATCGGGAATCGGCAAATCGGTATTCCCGTGAACGAAGGATCGGAAAATCCCTAAAGGAAACCTCGACGCGGAATCTGAGCCGTCCATCTGGAAGGACGCGTGGCAAAGGATTGGGTGTCGTCGGCATTTTGTTCATCGGGAAATTGGGGATCTCGTTGACAAGAGTTTTGTGCAAGTCAGAATCGTGATTCGCAAAACCCCGATGAGTGGGGGCTAGCTGTCAGCGTAACGGAGCATCGGTATTTGGACCATCGGGAATCCTGTGGTTGTATGCATGGAGGCATCACAAACCCTGTAGCCCCGATGGGGTAAGGTTGTGGTCAAAGTGTGACAGTCACGTTGACCGGGAGCTAAGCTCAAGAGGGCTAGCATATGGAATGCCGAAACCCGATTTAAAAAGGCGCGTGTTGGTTTAATTCAAATTCTCGATTTCCCTTGAGCAATAAATATGGGACCCGATGAGCGTTGAATGGGTCCTGGATCCATGGGTTTAAGAAGGGGTCGATGCCCTTTCTACAGGGTATCCGAAGAAGAAAAGTAGGACAGTAAGGACGGTAAGGACGGTAAGGACTATGATAGGTTGCAGGGGTCCTTCTGGAAGATGTGGAAGCCATTTTCTGACAGTAGGCACATCTACAGGTCGCTGAGGACATTTGGGCAGGTGGCAGAACTACAATGAATCCCAGTAAGTTACAATAAATCTGAACTGCTCAGCAACACATATGATTACTAATCAATACGGGTCAGTTACTTTAAGAGTTAGGATATCTGACGAAGGATGTTCAATGCATATTGAAGTCTGGGTTATTGCTGATATTCTAAAGTTTTGGGCACAATATGGTTGCTGACAAATGTACAAAGAGTTGAAATTGCCTGATCCAGTGTGAAAATTAATGAAACATGGTCAGTAGTGAATCTGAGGGTTTAACCCTTCAGTAGAAGCATCCTACCAGTAGAAACTGGTGCTATCTTCAGGGGGTTGAAGCTCCCTTCCAGGAAAGGCTGGTAAATGAGAGAAGGTTGTAGCCTTCTGCAGGTAGAAGCCTGCGTACTAGTATGAGTCTGCACTAGTACACTGTTGTAGAATGTTTTCTTAATAATAATCATTGAAGACAGAGACAATGGTAGCGGTGGTTTTCTCCCGGTTTGGGTTTCCACCTTAAAATCCTGGTGTTCATGTGTCTTACTCATGTGCGTTGGTTTTCTTGTTTTTACTACACTGTTTTATTGCTTAATAGACATCTGATGAATAATGAAAGATATTTGGATGCACTCTTGTCTCTATAAAGTAGCCTAAGGTTTTTAGTGAAAACAAAGAAAAATGATTATCACTCAAATACTGATTCACCCCCCCCCTCTCAGTATTTCTCAACACCTTTCTATCTATGTTAAAATTCTCAGATCTTGGCATGTCACCAAAGATCTTGATCTTGGTATCACACCAAATATCCGACCTTGACCTCTCATCAAAGTGTCTTCTCCTTTACCCTAGCCTTGCTTTTATAATCATGAGTTATAATCTATTTCTAATCTCCAAAGTGATTGATGGTTGGGATTACTTCTCAGACCCACTTGAGATTTAGAAACATGCTTATTGAGAAAATGGTATGAGAAACCTTACTCAAGAATTTTCATATCTTTCTAGGCTAAGGAAAGATAGTTGGGAATGTTACCCAAGGTTTATAGCCTTTGTTGTATCCTTTTTGTCACCTGAATGAGAAAAAGAGGGACACTTGCAAGTTCAGTTGGGTTAGCTGAACAAGACAGAAATGAGTGCAAGAGTTAGAAACATCAATCATAAGAAATAAAAAAACAACTAAGCTAATAAAAATTAAAGAAACTAAACTAAAGTGCATAAGGATATTAGAACCAAAATTAACCAAACAATTGACCAATATTCATGCCACCAATGGATAGATTGTATTAGTGGGCAAATACCAAAGAGAAAGAGAGACTTATGGGTCCCCTCTTCCTCCAAGGGAGGGCTATTGAATCCCCAATGTGAGAGCTCTTCTTACAAATAGAAAACTAGAAGGAAATGGTGAATAAATCCAAAGCTCATTCACTCAAGAGGTGATGTGAATAGCTCAATGAAATGGTGCTTGTATGCTCCAATGAGGAAAGAGGTTCCTTGTAGGAGAATATAGGAAGCATAACAATACAAATAGATTCTTGAAAAAATAGTGCACCCATGGCCTCTTTTTGTAGCAAATCTTTGAGGCATTATCCAACCGGTCTTGAGTGTGAACAAGGGGCCCTTTAGGGCACCTTTAGGTCTTTGACCAACCCCCCACTTGAATTCAACTCTGATTTGGGGGTCAAATCGACTTGGGTGCTGAACCAAAAGTGGGTGGGAGGCCTACCAGAATCATTAATACGCCATTCTGAGGTGTGCACGACTTTTTGCATCCACAGTCGTGCATCGGGCGCATGTGCACTTTTCTGGCATTTTCGACTGGCGCACGTGCACGCACTTCCTGTGTATTATGAGCGCATGCTGATTTTATAATCAGTTGTATAGTTTGCGCCCTTTGGAAATGCATTTTTTTGGCCATGGATGAATTAATAGGTGTTTGGAGATGCTGGATTCCTGTAACCATTTGCATACTAAATTTTAGTGATAACAGATGCCCCTTGATGTGTGAGGTTAGGAGCATACGTATAGCCAAAATACATCAATGTTTCTTCTATTGAGAGTACCTTTGTAAGAAAGAGTGTTGAGAGGAATTGGAAGAGTGACCCATTGGAGGGAGATGGGAACCTGTGGGACCCAAACCTTACGCTAGGTGTGGAAAAAGAAAACTGTGTACAAACGAGGTGGGCATGCCCCATGCTCGTGTCATGTAAATCAAAATGTGTAAGACAGTAACTGAAACTGTGTGTTGGCATAGATAACTGTAACGTCCCCTGGGGCAGTTTGATAATTGCAGAGGGAAATTATGATGGTGAACAAAATCTGGAAAGCGGCTATGACACCTGTAAGAAGTGTTGATAATTCGCGGGCCTTGATAGCCCAACAAATTTCAGAGGTCTTCGACAAATATAAAAACAACTACAATAGTTTCGAAGTAAGACCCACTGCAACATGAGCACGTGTTGAAGTCGAATGTTATGGGGGTCAACGACAATAGAGAATGATGGTGGTTTTCTCTGTGCCATCCGAGACTTCTCATTGTAAAGGGAATGAGAGTCAAGATACTGTATCCCTTCTGGAAAGTGTGTTGATGTTGACAGAAAGGGAGACACAACTCCAAGAAGTGAAGGGCTTCATGAAATCCACTAGATGAGATCAGGAACCGATGAGGTACATGGACAAAGTCAAGATGTGGTAAGACTCAAGACTTCCCTTGGTTGGGAATATATGTGAAGTATGAGTGGTAACAACTGTGAAACTAGATCTAGTGTCAGGAGGATGACTAGATGTGGGTTAAATTGTGCCAGAGGTGTGACAAAGTAGACAAACTCAGAGATCATGGGTACATGTATGGTGGGATACTCGGGGTTTATGGAAGATGTCAATAGGAGTAGAATATAATGAATTCCTCAACCAAGGGTGACATGGGTTGCTTTGCCAGGAAAAGAAGGTCGCCAAGGGCGACGACAAAAAGTTATGTAAATGTTGGAAACAAAGGCTTTTTAAAATTACCAAATGAATAAAGAATAATTTGGGATGAGTGTACAGATACATAAACGGGTGCCCCGATGCAATATGGCTAGGCCTGTGAGGGTGCAAGTTGTGTGGAGAACGGGTGGAGGGTGGGGGCCCCATATGTGGGTTTCTGTACGAGGTAAATGAATGGAGAGAAATCTGTAGATGGGAAAACTTACTGTGGATGAAATGGAGGGTTAATGATACTGCAGAGGCATAGTCAAACATGAACCATAATGATATTACATAGGAGTCCATTTAGGAAAGATAGAAAAATGAGGAGGAGTATGTGGCTGATTCTTGGAAATGTGAAGACTATCAATACTCCCATCCCTAGGGGGTGAAAAAAACATGAGTTTCAAAGTGCCAAAGGGGACTACAATTGGGAAAACTCATGTAGGAAAGAGTGCTACTGGTTGACTGTACTAAATTGTAGTGGAGGTGTTATTACTGCAGAGCCAGATATGAGGATCCTACAGGTCAATGCCGAAGGGTGTGACTGGGAGATGCAATTGGTATTCAGAGGGAATGACTACATGCCACTGTTGATCATATACCTAAAGGGGCTTGTGTTGAATTGTGATGACCAAGTAACTGAACACATTAAAAATGAATACCCAACATGAACAATATCTGAAGATAAAGAACGCATAACATTTATTTGATAATTTTGAACATGAGCATGCGTACCTGAGTGTGTCATGGAAAGACGCTCCGTCAGGGATGTTAGAACCCTATATAATAGGGGAATCAGTATTCTAACTGATATCTTTTCAGGCATAACACAGATGGCTCGTGATGCATAGTGAAAATGTGAAGGTGGCAGAAAAATCTCAACACGTCTCAGATTTTATCGCAACAGTTCTCAACTTAGTCATTATCTCCTAAAATAGCACAGTCAAGTTTTGCCATTTTAGGTGATAAGAAGTATTTGGAAAATTTATTTTAAAATTTTTATAGGCTTGTTTGAAAGCCTATTGTTTGTAAATAAGTTCAAAATAAACATTGCATTCGATTTTATTTTCAAAAGAGGAAATTACAGGTTTTGGTGGCTTAGGCGAACCCATAGGCATTCATTAGCCACCGAAAGCCTTCACTTTTGGTGGTTAATAGAGAAAATCAAAGTTCGATTAAACCACCGAAAAAGTGTAAGCTTGGAAAGATTAGAGCCCACATTTTTGCACGGTCTAGATGTCAATTGGCGTAATTATGGAAGGCTAACCGCCGATAGTTAAGCAAACTGATGGTGGAAAGATGGTATGATTACTCCTAATCTAGATTTTATGTGATATGGTACTTGTCAAGAGTCCACATACCATTTCACATTAAAACTCTGCATGCATAGGATTTTATGTTTGTTTTAGTTCCGCCTAATTGTTTAAATCTTCACGTATCTTTCATAAATCCGTTTCCAAGGAATATCACCGTAATGATTTCCCATTCAATTAATCATTCCTTTGATTTAGGAAACAGACCCGAGCCTTCCGTTATCCTCAGTTGTATCATATAGAAGCCCGAGTTTTCTGTTACACTCTGTTAAGACTCCATTTGTCACCTCCATCTTACAGAAGCCCAAGTCATTGCTATTCCTATGCCAATTAACTTGCCTCAGATCCGTTTTTCCTCCTAATTTTGTGTGGGTTGTCTCCCAGCCTAGTCCGAAGACGTGTCAATTTGCAGATACAGGCACATATTAGGTTCAATTCATGAAAAAGGTGGGACCGGTGTTAAGGATAGAGTTCGATGGCACCTGGTATCTCGAGGCTCATCCTGAGATATATGATTTCTTCCATGTAAGAGAACTGGAAGCCTCTTTCTTCCAGGATACATTAAAGTGAAAAAATATGGGTGGGATAAACTCCCCTTGCAAATATCCTTAATGGAGGTTGAGTTTCCATAGCAGCAGAAGGTAGTGGTAGCGACAATGAACACTTAGGTTATAGTTGTAGTAGGGAGTAGCAGTGAAAAAGGAATCCAAGATGCATTTTTGATAGAGTTTGGGCCAAGACGTTTTGTTCAAAGGAGTACTGAATAGTGAGCAATCGCACGAGTAATTCTGGCAATGATAGTGTGAAGTGGTTAATTCAAAGAAGTAGGGTGTTTCACTTACTATGAGAAGCCATAGAGTTTTCACCAACAGGAAGAAGATGTTGATGAAGGAGAATACCAAGCTGTACAGACAACTCAGGCCCCTAAGATTAAAAATGAAAGATTCACAAACTTCAACTCCAAAGGACATATGATTGAAAACCCTAGCAGAGTTAGCCACTATTCTAGATGATGAAACATAACCTTCTACACAGAAAATTGAAGTCTCTGGCACTGTACCTGAAAGACGACCATCACCAAAACAACCTTGAACACTCATATAAGCAGCGAGGTAATTCATTTTTGCGATTTTGAATTTTTGATGAAAGCACAGTTTTCGGTGGTTTAGGTGAACACGACGATTGTTCATTAACCACCGAAAGAAGAGATTTTCGGTGGTCAATACACCTAGATTCTATCTGTGTTAACCACCGAAACCTGAGACAAGGCAGTGAAGGTGTATTTTTCGCCCAGATCGAAGTTTTTCTCAACCAAAACTCTTGGAAATGCTTTCCAAAGATACATATTGAATTATAGCATCAAATCCAAAATGCATATTTGATGCAAAAGAGGTTTGAGGAGGTGTTCAAGTTGATTAGGAACCTATTTTTTGGGAAATGAATCAAGGTTTTATCTAAATTTGGAAAATTCGAATTTTATCTTCATCAAGGGATATCAAACAGCCTTGGAAGGCTTTCTACACAGCATAGAGGTTCTAGATGATGGAAAGACCATGAAATTATGAGATTGACCTCATTTTGAGGATCATTTCCTATCTTTTTGTAAATTTGTTTTAACTTTCTATCTTTAGCAAATTTGATCCATCCTTCTAGGATCTGTAACTACTTTGTAAGGGCTATAAAGCTACAGAATTTGATGCATAAGGGGACCTGTGAGGAAGTTGATTCCTTTTTGCTGGACTATGGGCCTTGCCATTCTAGAAAGTTTGTCTGTAATCTTTAAATGATCAATCAGAAATAAGCAAGCTGTTATCAGGATTCTTGTGTCGAGATGTTGGTGGCATTTCCTCTCTCTGTTAAGTGTTTCAGGTTATCATTTCATTTGTTTTTCGAATTCTTATTGTCAAAGGATAGTTAATAGATAAAAAATTATTGGTGAAATACTCTGCATCTGATCTTTTGGTAGTCTTTATGTTTCTCTTCTAAAAGCTCAATTTAGGAATTCTTAAATGCTCATTCACTTGGCTTTTCCCTCCCCTATTTCTTCCTCAATCAACACCATTAAAACTTAATTCAATCCAACATTTCCACTACCTTGCCCTGTGTAGGAGATTTGTCTAGATCTGAGAGTAAGTTATATATTCAAGCACAGACCCCATTTGCCTAATGGCCCTCCTAGTTGTCCCAAACCAACCATTTAAAAACCAAAAACCTCGATCCTTCATAACTAGCTTAATATCCTATTCCAAACCAAGCTAAACACATAGAGAGAGCCCTCTCTGAGTCTTGGAGGGATAGATCCAAGATTCCAAGTGGTTGAAACAGTTACCTCTGTCAATTTCTTCTTCAGCCGAGAAATTACAGAGTGATAATAGGGGAAAAGTGAAAATGATCACCTAACGAAAATGACTGTATAAGTGTCCGAAAATGGTTAGGAAAATAGAGCTTATGGGCTCCTGTACCAAAAAATGAAAGTGGGGAAAAGGGATTAGATATGGATGGTGGGTCCATAATGCCATCCCAGTTTCACTGACACTATGGGTGAATGAGCGGTAGTTTGGTGGGAGGACATGGACCTCCCCTTTGCTCGAGGACTAATGAAAAAATATAATGAATTACATTCATGGGAGAATTGGTATGGAGTGCTGAAGGAAGATCAGGAAGATATGTGTGGCATTCCGTGGCTAATGTGTGGCGGACGTATGGGATAGATGGGCAATGATGAGTGTAATGCCCATATTCTACGCATATGGCACATGCACAATTGGTTCGTAGATTTTGTTTGCGTGTGGTTGATGACTCCGTCGTAGCGGGGGACGTACTTGGTGGAGTGTCAAGAAAAAGGGGTGCTTGAGGAAGCTGGATAAAACTACATAGCTTAGGAAGAGAAGGACATTTGTGGGTGGGATGTCCTTTTCTTTTACATAAGGTGCAAGGGAGTTGAACTCGAGGAGGTAGTGGAGCGATGGGTGCTTTCTTCTTTCGTCTGCCCCCAGCCATAGCAGTGGTGCTGGAAATTGGGGGCGAGCATGGCGTGGCCAGAGTTAGTAATGGGATCTGCATCGAGATTCCCTCTAACTGAGGGAGGGATGGTTGAGGAACCAT
The DNA here is from genome assembly GCA_032191745.1 of Picea mariana. Taxonomy (NCBI): domain Eukaryota; kingdom Viridiplantae; phylum Streptophyta; class Pinopsida; order Pinales; family Pinaceae; genus Picea; species Picea mariana. The sequence continues at coordinate 11,678 of JASDQU010098034.1, read as the reverse complement.
CCCAGGTGGATGTAGACACCATACAAGGATGGCGAGTACCATGTTTAGAAGGGTAAGCATTGTGGCTACCTCAAATGATTCGACTCCAGGTGGGGGATAAAAAAAGGGAATTTGGGTAATGGCCTGGGAGACTGTCTCCCAAACCGAGATTTTTCCCTAGAGGGGGGGAAGATCTGTGATAAGTGGTGCGGTGGCACTCTTAGGGAACTCCTGAGGTAGTATTTATTCAACTGGTGGAACTGTGATATGGGGAGGGGACTCAGTGATAGGAGTCTTGTCTCCGATGTTTGTTCCTTTAGAGGAAATGACACACACTTGTGCTGAAAAATATGGGTTTAGGAATGATGGCGCTCCCTGATAAGTGCCCAACATGGATGGGTTTGGGAATAATCTAGGGCCAATGTTGACAAATGGAAAATCATTCGAGCTAACATGAACAAGGGGGAGGATGTTATCGATGTTGGCAGAATGGTTAGGCTTGTAATGTGTAAGCTGGTCGATGGTGATGATCTTCCCATTGTGGGGGAACATCATCATACGAAACACAGAAGAGGCGACCACATTCATAGCATACATGTAGTTGCGTTCGAACAAGATATTGTAATCAAGATGGGAATCGATAACTTCAATGTCAATGAGGATGGTTTTTCCCCCAAGTTATATGGGGACATTTGACAAAGCATTGCAGAGGATGTTGGTTGACCGTTGTAAGCTCAAAGGGTGATGGCAGAGGGTACTAGCTTGGGGGAGCCAATTTTCTGCCATACGTGTTTAGACATGATGCATGTGGATGCACCTTCATCGATGATACACTGATAAACTGTGGTGTTCTAGATATTAACTGGTATCTGGAAGGCTACTTGGGTAGGAAGACATGGTTCTCTGCTATTAGAATCAAATGTGATCAACTGCGTGTCAGCTGGGTCAACTTCCCCCAAGGCAGAAAGCAAGGATTTTCTCTATGATGAACAGGTTTGGAGGACCTCCAACATAGACATGGTTGCAGGAGACTGGGCTAAGTCATCAACCAGACTGCAATTATGAGTAGCCCTAGCATGAGGGTTATGCACATTTCATCGTAAAGGCATACGTGGTATGCAGGGAATGGGTTCCACGTTAGGACGTGGAATCATCAATGGTTGTCCCGTGTTAGCTGACAATGTTTCTGAGGTGGTTGGGGTAGAGTCAAGAGGCATAATGCATTGACGGTTGCAGGTTTGAAGAAGAATTTCTTCGCTGGTGAGGAGGACACTGTGATTAACCGGATTCCCAGGTTGAGTGGTACTTGGGTTTGGATATTTACCCATTTGTGGTGGGGCAGGGTTGATCACTTGTTGGGTTTTCATCACACCTTGGTATGGTATGGGGTTTTTCAAAACATTTGAAGGCGGTGGTTGCAAATATTGTTGTGGGGCCTACTGAAGGGCAGATGGTGCCGGAGGTCCCTATGAGTTCATGGATGCCCTCATCCATTGGAGATTAGGAATTTGGGGGCAATGGTGAGTATAATGTCCATACTCACCACATATAGCACAAGGGAAGTTAGTCCAAATTTTTTTTTTCTTCCCTTGTAGTGGTTGATTGTTATTGGTGCCCCCTTGGGGGTCTTGGTATTGGTTTCTCTCAACGGGATGGTTGTGGGGGTCATTCCCTCCTGGTCCTGCATTGTCATTGTTTTGGTTTTTTCCTTTCTGCTTATGAGTCAGATTGGCTGTATTCAACTGTTCAAATGTATGAACTTTTTGAATGGGAAAGAGCTGAACAAAGTTGACGCAGGCATGTGGTTGTCCTGGTGGAGTATTAACCAACTGGTGAGGACTAGGAAATGGGAAATATGGATTGTTCTGTGGATAGGATCCATATGGCGTATAGGAAGTAGAGGTACTTCCACTACTACTAGGGCTATATCCAGCGGTTGGGGGTGGACCTGTACTAGATTGAGAGACCGGATACGACATGGGTACCGATGGGGGTACCCCCAATGACTGAGGGGGAACAACAGGATATGACTGTTGGTAAAGGGGAGGAGGGTAATAAGATGGACTTCCATATATAGGCAGATATTGGGGTGTACCGTACATAGGTGGTGGTTGGATGTACAAATTGTGGTGTGTCATGGTACCAATCAATCCATCCGCTGAGTGAGACATCCTAGGTTTGTCCTGGCCGAATGGTATGGGTCTTGGGAAGTTAGGTAGTAGCGTATATAAGTATCCTAACTGTGCATAAATGAGGTTGTACTATTGAGCCTTGCTGATGGCTTCCTCTTCGGACTGGGGGAAGGTGGAGGCCACATCTTTGGCAAGGAGGGAGACAAGTGATCTGAGAAACTAATCAAGGCATTGCTGCTTGGTGGTTTCTGCTTTGCATAAACTACGTCACCAACGCCATTCGTGAATGTGGTCGGTGATATGGGTGGCTGAGGATTGTTTAAACTTGGATAGTAGTTCAAGACCATTGTCATGGCGGATTGGTAATTGAAATAAGGTAAAAAATGCTTTTACCAAAGATTCAAAAGTCACATGGGACCCTGATTTTTCGTCTACATACCACTTGGCTGATGGGACTATGAGTGCGCTGAAATAACCTTAATCGGATGGAATCGTCCATGATGTTGTTTGATGATAACCATAAGTGGAAGTTCATGATGTGGTTGGTGGGATCTTCTCCCACCTTACCTTCAAACTTGGGAATGTCTGAAGGTAGTTTGGTGGGCATTGCAGGCCATGTGGGGTCATGCAATATAGGATCATTTATGAGTTTGATCAGATCTGGTATGTTGAGGGAAGCCAAGTATGACATTCGGAGTGGTGGCGGAGGGTTAGTTCGGGCCATGGTGTGAGTGGTGTGTGTACCTGACCCGTGAGGGGGGTTAGGTGGGGTTGTACTTCCCCCTTGGGAAGAAGTTTGCCCCCTGCTTCCTCGTAGAGGAGAGCTAGTGGATGGTTGACCTTGGGAAGTGGGCATAAGTAAAGTGGAACCAAGAAAAGATGATCCTAAGATAGTGGCACTCACAGGGGTGTGAGAGGGATGAGCTGATGAGTTGGCAAGACTAGGAACTCTGCCTAGAATAGGAGGGAGATTTAGCAAGCATCTGGATCAACGGGGATTCTGTGGGTCCCCTATGATGTTCGACTAGCAGAGTGGATGTGTGCAAATGGTGATGAGAAAAATAAATGAACAAGAGTATTTGTTATAATTTTTGGACCTTCACAATATGTATCACAATCGTATGTAATCACAAGGGTATTATTCATAAATCATTTGAAAAGAAGCATACATGTAGATAGGTGGATTTTGTCCACGTGGGAGAACAAAGAAAACAAAATTCTCGTGTCCTAAAAGACGTAATGTTCTTCCTCTCAAATAACACTGGACCTTCCAATAGAACTCAGCAGTGGGGTCTGAAGCCACCAGAAGAGGAACTAATGAAGGATGAAACAATCAGTTATAATGAGGGGTAGAGGGTGCATATCCCAAAAGAGTTGGCGATATTTCCCAATAGCCACACAAAATCCGATCAAGGTGCAATTGTAGCCCACAATTGCCACCTGGGTAGATGTCCTAAAATTTGGTCACTAGGTACCTTGGTCAAAGTGAAAAATTTGGATTTTTGGCCTCAAAAATGGGTCACGAGCTAGATCCCGTCCAAGAGGTGGGTGCCTCAATGGGGGACGCAAAGAACAACTAGAACTTGACCTTCGACCCTTCACGAGTATCTCCCTGCCTTATGGGAACACTTGGCTTGGAGGATTTAAAAGTTCCCTATTTGTCAACTTCTAATGTTTGAATATGTGAGAACCAGATAATGGGGATTTATTTGGATGCCTATCCTCGAGATCCTACCTAGACTAAAAAATTTCTTTTGGCACCTCCTGTGGAGGAAAACTTAGTGAGTTTTTAGAAATTTTTTAGATGTGGTTGTTTGAGAGATTGGGAGTGTGAACCAATCTCATTCAAATTAATTGGGAGTGGATAGTTCCGCCAAGAAAAGGGTGGGGCGTTTCAGAATCCCTTTGGAGGAAACTTACTTCAACCTAATGGATTCAAGATGAAACTATGTGAGTGAGTAGTGACTTTGTGTGTGAGCAAGTGATAAAGTGTGCCAAAGTTTTAATAAGTTAGGTGTCACCTTGCAGCATGTGGACTTCATGTGGTCCTTACAAGTCTTGATTACCTATTTTACTAGATGTCATTGGTATAACCTTGTAGAATTTTAAATTCCCTAGAGAACTAGCATGTGGACATGTGGGTCCTTATCAATCCTTTAACTCCCTAGTGTGATTTAATCTAACAAAGATTCAAACAACTATCCTAGATTGTGGACATATGGGCATGTATGGGCCCGTTACAATAACATTTAAACCCCCCTAGTGATGTAAACTAAGAAAGTAGTTTCAAAACTATCCTATCTTTGAAGCATGTGGGCATGTATGGGCCCTTACACATTTAAGATGTTTTGAAAAAGAAACTAAGAGGAGTCTCGAGGGGGCTATTGTCCTCTCCTAAAGATTTTGTTTTTAAGGGAGATGAAATTTTCCCTCAATCATTTTTCTGATTCTCAAGATCACTCTATGGTGCGAGAGAAGAGCATACTCAATGATTGAAGTTCAATTTCTGGTCCCAATGCAAGTGTTTATATATGTGATATTGAATGATTCCAACTTAACTTTAATCAAAGCAAGCCATCCATGTGGAAAAATGAAAGCAGAAAGAGGATAAATATGGATTTAAACCCCCTAAGTGCCTATGTTTTGACTAATCCTTCATGTGGAGAGGGAATCTAAGTGTGGTGCATATTACAATTTGCATAGAATCAATCTTAAGAAGGCTATGGACCTTCAACATATCACAAAAACCCTTACAATGTTGAATTTCTTGACAGATGCACGGGTCACAGAGTAGACATAGGCGCATGTGGTGCCTATGCGCAAATAAACAATGACTTGTTGGCATAGGTGTGCAAAATGTGATTGGAAACACAGTGCTTATGGCACACGTGCCTGGAAGACATGCCTATGGACTGATAAACCCATGCACATTTTGATATGCGGTCGTGAAGAAAATTTCAGATGGAATTCTCTTATCTCAACTCTGAATTTGGCTTTTTGTAGGTAAGCTTGGGCCGATTATGATCCTTGCAAGTTAAATAAATAAAAAAGAAGTTCTCAAACAACCCAAATGGGGAGGAAATTGATACCTATCCCCAGTGGAGTCACCAATATGTTGTAACCTTTTCGTCACCTAAATGAGAAAAAGAGGGACACTTGCAAGTTCAGTTGGGTTAGCTGAACAAGACATAAATGAGTGCAAGAGTTAGAAACATCAAGCATATGAAATAAACAAACAACTAAGCTAATAACAATTAAAGACACTAAACTAAAGTGCATAAGTATATTAAAACCAAAATTAACCAAACAATTGACCAATATTCATGCCACCAATGGATAGATTGTATTAGTGGAAAAACACCAAAGAGAAAGGGAGACTTATGGGTCCCCTCTTCCTCCAAGGGAGGGCTCTTGAATCCCCAATGTGAGATCTCTTCTTACAAATAACAAACTAGAAGGAAATGGTGGAGAAATTCAAAGCTCATTCACTCAAGAGGTGATGTGAATAGCTCAATGAAATGGTGCTTGTATGTTCCAATGAGGAAAGAGGTTCCTTGTAGGAGAATATAGGCAGCATAACAATACAAATGGATTCTTGAAAAAATAGTGCACCCATTGTCTCTTTTTATAGCAAATATTTGAGGCATTATCCAATTGGTCTTGAGTGTGAACAAGGGGCTCTTTAGGTCTTTGACGAACCCCCCACTCGGATTCAGCTCGGATTTGGGGGTCAAATAGACTTGGGAGCTGAACCGGAAGTGGGTGGGAGGCCTACCAGAATCATTAATGCGTCGTTTTGAGGTGTGCATGAATTTTTGTGTCCATAGTCGCGCATCGGGCACATGTGTGATTTTTTGACGTTTTCGACTAGCGCACGTGTGCACACTTCCTGTGTATTCTGAGTGTATGCTGATTTTATAACCAGTTGTATAGTTTGTGCCCTTTGGAAATGCATTTTTTGGGCCATGGATGAATTAATATGTGTTTGGAGATGCTAGATTCTTGTAACCATTTGCGGACGAAATTTCAGTGATAACAACCTTAAAATAAAATTAAAAACAATCAATTAATCCACATGTATTAAGTACGAGGGACCAAGGATGGTTATATATATATTATATGTAATTGTGCAAAACAAATAAAATAAGAAAAAAATTACGTAAGTGTGTACATAGATAAGAGACAAGGATAAAAGAAAAATCTGAACCAAAGCATCAAAATACACATGTGAGATTGAAATCAGAAATATGATTATTATATTGACTTCATTCTGAGATGCAAAGCTGAATTCTCTTTACAAACCCCTGCGAGGGTAGGGACCAAAGTCAGATTTAGAATCCTCCGATGGGCACCATACAAAAAGACTCTGACAACAAAAGAAAATTGAAGCTAAAGATTTGGATCAACTTTCCACAAAATGTTGTCACTTGACTCTTTAAAATATCCTTTATCAATCATGAAATTTAATCCATAAACAAACAAGAACACACAAATTTCCAAACATAAATCTCACACCTTTAAAGACAGGCTGCTGGAAAATATGATTTAACTTTGAATCCCGCTGCCTTCAATAAGACCCTGCTGTCATCAAGATGGTTAAGACTTCTAGTAAACTTATAATGAATGAAGAATGAAAGTATGTCACAAGTACAGAGAAAACCTTATAGTAGAAGTTATCCTTCTATTCTTTCTTACTCCTTGTCTCTTCATTTGATTGAGCTTTTATTCTTTGCCAAATAGTTATGGTAGTTCAATTTGTACCTCTTCCATTGCTGCCTTTGCTAAATAAACTCATCTTGAAGCAATATTCCAATCATGTTATGAAAAACTCTTAACAATCAATGCATCAATACTCTACCTAAATAAAATAAAAATGTTGTCTCTATCATTCACAATAGAAGCACATGCAATCCATCCATCCATCATACTTTTAAACTCAATAATCAATTTCCATTTGAACAAGGAGTGATAGGGATATTGGGGAGATAGGGGGATTAGTAATGAGTCCAAAATGGTATCATGGATGGGAACCAACCAATGAATATTGTTCAAGCAAATGCAGAGGCAAACAATGTCTCCATATTCAAAATTCCAACACTAATCATCATATAGCCCCTTTCCTTTCCTTTTAATCCTTTCTCTCTATCTCTCTTTTTTAAATAAAATTCATAATAACAAAACATGAGATGTTTTAAATGTATTTGGGAAGGTAGTGGGCATATAATGACCAGAAAGTTAGATAATGAACGAGAATGAGACGATTACTGTTCTATTACATGAAATAATCTTTATTGAAAAATCGACATTGCCATCATTTGACAAAACCTTTCTCTGTTAACAATTCAAATCCAAGACATGAAATTTTTTATAGCGTTCAATATAAAACCCCAGGAAAAATTTAGGACTGTCAAACTTTACAATTTTCATTTTCCTTCTTTTCTTTTCCATAGAGATCCATTTAAACTAGCATAACGTTTTATAAGAGTCTATTTACAAAGTCAATTGAAAAAAATTATAACCATATTGCTTTAAGCCAACACGAGAGGTTGAGAAAACAACCATAAAACCATCAACCCTTTATTGGCCCTTGACCAGGTTTTGTTGATATCTGGTCAAGTTTGACCTGTTTTTGGACTTCGATAGCCTATTGAAGGAGGAGTGCAAGATGAATCAGAGATCACAGGATCTCGACCCCTTTTTGGGTCCTTTTTGGGATGTGGGAATATGTAATGGGAATGGGATGTTGACCCATGGGTTTACCCATGTTTAGGCCTATTTTGTAATATATAAATAGACGCTTAGGCTAGATAGAAGGGTGGTGCATCTATGTGATGTGAATGTATGCTAAGTGCAAGTAGAGTCTGTAAGTGCTTTGTGCACAACTGTAAGAGACTTGCAGAGCTAAGTGCAGGTCCTTGTAGCAGATTGTGGAAGGCTTAGTGCTGTAACACAAGGAATAAGGATCTAGCGAGCTGCGCAGATCTTCTGTCCTGTGCAGAGTAAGGTTTTTGAGGCTCTCTGCTTGTAACCTATTGATTGAAGACAATAAAGAAGAAGAGTTGGTGGACGTAGCCCCAGGTTGGGGGTGAACCACATAAATACTGTGTTGTTATGCTAAATGCTTGTCTTAATGTGTTTATGACTCTCTTGCTAAGTGCTTTGATAGAGATAGATAAATCTGTTCATGCTTTGTGCTAATGATGTGTAAGAATGTTAGATCCGACTTCTATGAATGTGCTTAGTGCTTTCTTATGCTAGATCTGATCCATCTATTTTTGCTAAGTACTTAACTACATTAGATCAATGTGAATGCTGTGAAGCTCTGTTTTATCAATGAAGTATGTATTGATTTCATATTGAGGATCTGACGATGCTAAGTGCTCTATTAAGTATCATAATCATAGATCTGTGTCCCAGCTAAGGTTGCAAACACCTGAGTCTCACAACCACCCCTGCCTCTACCTTGGGTGAGACTTCATCTGCTTCACAGGTGTTGCCGAAAGGGCTGGTAGTTAGGGTTTTGTTGGTGCGCTGTTGTAGCATTGAACCCTGGGTCTACCCCTGTGCCAACAAATGGTTCCGTTGCTGGGACTTGAAATTGTGATTGCTGGGAACTGAGAAAGAAGGAGCTTTGTGCAATGATTCATTCTGAAGTTGTGAAATGATTTGAAAATAGAAGGCTGACTTGTTATGCTATGCAAGCACCCTCTACTTCATTAAAATAAACTTTACAGGACCTTGCTTCATGTGTTAAAATATGCAAGATAAACTTATGTGTTAAGTCCATACAACTTCTTGTAAATGTTTATGTGTGAATAATTGTTCCTTTAGATGGTTAAATATGTACTTTAAACAAATACACAACAACACAACTTGCAACAAATAAACCATCAAACTCACAACAAGAACAACATGATAAAGGAGTTCACCCCCCTCCGGGCTACATCTCCTTGAGCCAAGTCCATTGATGGAGGCTCAAGGNGTGTGAATAATTGTTCCTTTAGATGGTTAAATATGTACTTTAAACAAATACACAACAACACAACTTGCAACAAATAAACCATCAAACTCACAACAAGAACAACATGATAAAGGAGTTCACCCCCCTCCGGGCTACATCTCCTTGAGCCTCCATCAATGGACTTGGCTCTCTGGGATTAATTAGTCAAAAGTTATTTTACAAGCTGCTTCTCAAATCCAATGGAAAAATAGACTATACCATTGAGATCAGAACACATAAAAACCCCAAAAATGACTAATAGAACTCTGAAAACGGATCATGGCTCATCCGAGCATGACCTCTTCTACATGTGGCCATAAGCTTCCCTGAGCTTCTCTTTGGCAAAAACACCTGTAAAAGTCCTCAAAAGCCTCTGAAACCTATCCCAATGTGTTCAGAGCATATCAATTAGCCAAAAATGATTATTCAATCACAGAAAACAAACATAGGCTCACCAAACCATGTCCTCGATCAATGAGGGCTTCAAGCTCCCTGGAGCTTGATGAAACTTCAATGGTGAAAAAATTGCAGATGAATTCTTCAAATGGCCTTGATAACAACACCAATGGATTCAATAAATCCAAAAACCCCTAGCTGGGCTTTTACGGCACCTCAATCGGCTAAAAGATGAAGAAGTTAGGCCTCCTCCATTTTCCTCCTTCAACCTTGCTGAAACTGGTTCGCCAAAATACACCCTTCTTGTTTGAACCTGGATCACACGCTCATTTAAGTGCAAAAACCCAGCATCGGGTGCAACCGTGTCAACGGTGAAAATTGTGGGACGGTTAAGGCGCCTCCAACCCCTAACCGCCTAGCACCTGGGCGTATGAGGCATATGACCTCGCGCGAAGTAAAAAGTGGTTAAATCGTTACACAACCATGTAACTAACCTCCCGCGCACATTATACACCGGTCATATGTTACATAAAAAAAACCGTGGGTTTACCAAACCCCGCACACCAACAACCACGCGCGTACATATAAATATGGTCATACATAAACTTTGGGTTATGTTTATAAATCCGCACCACATATTATAAAACATGGTTATATGTTGTAATGGAACCACGGGTCACATGTTTATAAACCCACGCGCATGGTCAGACCACAAAGGTTATAACACGGTCATATATAAAAATCCACATGACCACAGGCTGGGGCTAAGCCCTGGCCCGACCCCCCCGCCACTTATTACATAGTTCAAACTTAAATAGAATCGAACACATGTACATAATAAGAACTAACGCGCGGTGAAATGGTCGGGCGGTAATTGTTAAAAATCATGCAGTGGAGAGAGGTCTAGGGGTCAAACCCCATGACCTCCATAAAATTTTATCAAACAAACATTCAACCAATGCCGGGGTGCCACGTGGCAGCCCATGATTGGGCCACGTGGTACCCAATCACTTGATCACACAATGCGACGTGTCGAGATGTCATTCGACCAAATGCCAACCAACATATGCTTGCCACATCATCATATGCCATGTCATCATATAGTCACCATGTCAGCATGTACGGACTCTGCCACATCAGCCTGTACAGACTGCCCAGTCAGTGTTCTTTTTTTGCGTGTTTGACTTTCCGAACAGATCGCGATATCTCTCGCTCCTGATGTCCGTTTGAGATGAAACAAATTGCGTTGGGTTCGTGATGATGAGGGCTACGCTCATGTCTGATTTGAGGCAATTCTAAGAACGTTGATTTTTGAGCTAAAATTTGACCCCTGGTCCAGATTTTGATCATGAAAGCTCTGTGCATAGATATGTCACTCTAGTGCGCAGTATTCTACTTGATTTATAAATCTCTATGCTAAAATAAAGAAGCCTAATCTGAAGAAAAGAAGTCGGATTTGAAGGAGAGAAGCAAGATCTGAAAGCTTTGTTCTCTAAGAAAGGTAACAGTGAGAATTTCTGATTAAAAGAGGCAATATCTGCAAGCTTTGTGCTCTGATAAAGGTAACAATAGTGAAAAGTTTTAGATCTGGAAGCTTTGTGCTATGTAGAAGTAAGATAAGTGGAAATTTTTGTTTCTAGAGTATGGATCTAGGTATGTTTAATAGAGTCTGTCCTAGTTCGAAAACTAGGGTATTGATAGATGAAGGAAGATTTGATATTAATAGATATGACAAGAATAGTGAAAGATATGTTATACCTATGCATAGAAAGAATGTTTGGACTAACAAATGAATGCAGGATCCTAGAGAGAATTTGTTGCAGGTTAGCTCCTATGATCCTAGCATGCAGTACAGGAGAAGATGGGGATCATTTAAAAGAAAGAGAGGATTAACCCTCTGTTACAACCGCAAAAGACCAGGACATCTTGCTAAGGAATGCCCTAGAAGAAGACCTAGCTGTCTTTGTTGTAAATCTATGGACCATGAAGTGTTGGATTTCCCTAGAATGATTTCTAAAGTTGAAAGAATGAATCTGAACCAGGAAAACCCTAAGGCAGATCCAGAAATGGCAGAATCCCATAAATAATTAGAGAAAGTATTGTTATAGATGAAAGAAACCCTGAATGACCACCGACATATCAACTTATCAGGGATATTCAAAGAAAAAGAA
>JASDQU010098033.1:0-12711 GCA_032191745.1 Picea mariana | reverse complement strand
GGGCTAAAGGATGTGGGGAAAATTCCTCTGCAGACAGGTGAATACACTCTTGGATTCTAGACCCCTAATACCAAGACAAAAACATATAAATGGACACTAACATCCCTTTGAATTAAATTACCTAATCAGAAAGAGAAAGAGAAGGAATAAAGTGTGATGCACCTTATTTTGTGGTTCGTCCTCACTGTCTCCAATCTTAGCCTGATCTCCAAACTCTTCAGCACCACTCGATACCTGCAATGCAATGGACAGCAAAAAGACAAAGAAATCCTACTCTACTCTACAAGATTAGACTAATCAAATCCATATATCAAGATCAACAATCATATGCAACAATACACAACCTTGAAGGGAATAAGTCAAGTAATATTGATAATAACTTTAAAGAGATACTTACAATCTGTAGATGAAGTTGCAGCAGCCTCTCCAAGTCCTCCTTGTCCAACCCTTGCACGATGCTCCCAAGATCATAAGTTTGATATCCAAAAGTTTCCTCCTCTTCTCCATGGAAATCCCTCATTATATAGGATTTGGAGGCTTAACCTCCATGGAGAAGATCACTCATAAGATCCACTAAAAAGGGATCTCTGATATTCTTAGGGAGAAAATATATCTTCAAGGATTTTAGGAAGAAAATATCTCTCAAGGATTTTGAGGAAATATCTCTCCCATCCATGAGATTCTCAACCTCTCCTTGAAAATAGGAAACCAAATGTGAGGTGGATTCTCACACTAAATTATTTCTTTTTTAGGAATATTAATAATTAATTCATGTGCACATACTATTTTGACCTTCATATAATGTATTTATCCTCCACCTTGACTAGGGATTCTGGCAAATGTTATTTCATGGTGTCAGTGTATGTGACACTTTCATGACACTTGCGACACTTAGGGTGAGGTACTTAAGTGTGGCATTTTGGTGTGTAACAGATTTCCCCCTAAAGTGTGAGGTCAGAAGAGAAACTGATGGCTGAAACCCTTTACAATTTGTCAATGCAAGGGTGTGGAGTTGCAGAACCTAGAAGAAGTTGCAAACAATCATCAAACAATATTAATATATGTTCCATTTCCAAGGCAGTAATACCTATGCTCGGAATACAAGATGACTCAAATCACAGTCGTCGACCAATACACTGTGGATCCATGAAAAATATTGACTAAGGATATGCCCACCAAAGATATAATGTGGATCCATACCTCCGTGACATGAAATGATCTTAGCCACAAAAAATACACAGTGGAGCTACAAGATGATAAAACATATCCACTGACCAATACAATGTGGATCTATGTGACAATATATATATATCGGCATGCTCAAATGATCTTCTTTGCAGTCTGGGCAAAGCAGATAACAAAGTAAACGCTCAACCCAAGGTCTTCATCCCAATCTCGATGTGGTACGAATCTAACCATGTGAATAGATGATTTGATGTCAAACATGGTAGAAACCACTTTATTACTGATCATTGAGGTACATCGTTAACAAGTGTGAGGGAAATCACCAATGATGTCAATGACTCCCAAGGTACCCTAGTACATTCCAACAAATGTGAATAAATGAGATGAAGTTGAACATTCGTGCAATGATCCAATCAGAGGTCTATGATGTAAACCTATTGTTGGAAGCAAGGAGGCCTACCCTTGAGGCATGCAGGTCCCAAGGTACTCACTACTTTCTAAGTCAAATTCTCAGATGATGTGTTGAACTCGATGGGAAAATACTCATCGAAGGAGGGCCTTGATGTATCCCCCATCATCGACACGAAACTGACATAGGAAAGTGATGTAAGATGGTGAATCGAATGAGTATGGGCTGACATAGGAAATGGAAACTGGAAATACTGCAGATGGATGGTTTGAAGTGAAACTTCCCTTGAACATGATGAGGCATGACAACTGACTTGGCAGCATTTACTCGACCAGTACCAATAATGTAATGTGACGAAAATAATAGCAATGTTCGACTGGACGAAAAAGTATGTCGACACATCGAATTAGTATGACTCAAAGACAAGTGGATTACCCAATTGTAACATGATATGCAAAAAGGTTCCATGTTCAATGGCGACAAAAGCTTCCATAAAGGATTCTAAAAAGCTTGACCCACTTTCTTCAATTTTTCCCTCCACCTAGATAGATGAGTACTTCTTTTTCATTTAACGAGCTCGAGGAGGGTAACACATGCTCAATATAACTCACCTTCAGTAAGTTCCTCTTCCTTTATTTAACGAATTGGAAGAAGTAAGGGTTTGTTCCCATATGGGTCCTTCAGTGTGTAGTTTAGCAAGTCCAGAGAAGGAAAACTCGGTGGTTTTTCATGTTTAGAGAGTCTGAAAAAAAATTAAAGACGACTCCAGAGTTGTCCTTTTTCTTTATTTTAGTCTCTGAAGTCCCAAAAAGTATAAAACAATACAAGGGATAACTCTTCTAATCATGCTTGATTAGAGTGTTTATTTTTTGTAATTAGTATCACGAGGTTGAAAAAGAGATCAACTATCACCTGAAAGATGCCCTTTCAAACCTTTTAACGAGTGTGAAAGGAAGCAAGATCACTCGACAATATTTTCATGTTTAGAGAGATTGAAAAGATCTTAAAGGAGACTCCAGGGGGTTCATTTTTCGTATAACCTTTACGAATCTGAAAAAGTGATAAAAGTATACTCGGTCACATTCTCACGTATTTATGAGCATGAGAAAGAACAAAGACTAAGCTCGGTAACTTATTCTCATGTATTTACGAGCACAAGAAAGAACAAAGACTAAGCTCGTTCCAGAAAAAGACTACTACGTTATGATGGGAATGACCTTCGAACAAGGATCACTCCTAGCAGTGTGTCTCTCTAGAGATAGTTTTCCCCCATCTTCTTTGGAAGAAGTTGGTGGTTTTTCTCTAGCATGATGTCCAGAGGCTGGAGATTTCCCCCCCCCAAGCATCGTTTCCTCCGGCGACTCTTCTTCTTTCCTCGTTTAGGTTTCTGGTTACTAACGAAAACATTTTCACTAGGCGAAGGAAAAGAAGGCTCAAGTACTCGATCCAGAGTGAGAATCAATCGTAAATGAGGGGGGTTTGTATCATTTTTTAACAAGCTTGACAGGGACAATGAACTATGATCGTAGCTTATGTTTCATGTTTTAACGAGATTTCCACAAAGAAGAAAAACTATGCTCAAGACCTATGCTTGATCATGGATTCCAAGAGGACAATGCTCTAGAAGGAATACATTTCAAGGGACAAACGTCAGCCATGGTTTCCAGGAGATCTTCACTAGATGGAAGAAAAACACTCTAAAAGGAATACATGTCAACAGCCTCGATAAGGGTAGGGAGATCCGACTCTAATAGCCCTATCGAAGAGATGACCATGTAAACTACTGAATCTAAGTTAGGAGAAGGGAGATATTCCCTCTCATGCGGGGATGAATGCATGGGGATGGTCATTACATAATTGACCTGCAGTGGGGTGAACATTACTGGCATGTATGGCACGTTCAGGGAAGGCAGATGGTTTACCATCAGATGAGGGTCAATTAATGAAAGTTGTTAAATCGTTACTATGTTTCTGTTGTGAGGGAAACATATCACTTGAAAGAGAGTGGACATAAAATCTCTCATAACATAGACCTAGTCTCACCCAAGGAGCAAGTTAAAGTCCAAGGGGTCGTAAACTACCATCACATCGACGTAGACCATTTTTCCTCCCAAAGTAACTGAAAATTGAGGAAGGATCCATAAAGGCTAACTAACTCTTCTTTCAAAGGTCAACAGATTATGAGTCACGGGCGCAAACTGCGGTGAACCAAAAGCTTGCCAAGAATTCGTGGATAAGATGTTAACAAAATCACCTTCATATATTAAAGTGTTAGGAATATTCCTATCACAAACCTACACAGTGATTTCGAAAGGCATGTAAGAAGGAAGATGGAGTTTTGTCAAATTATTCCAATTAATAGAAATCATCAGATTGCTTGAAGGGGGTGCCATTGGGGTGTGCGGAGTGCCCCCTTATCTGGGTGAATTAGTATTAACTAGGTATACCTGAGTGACATCCTCACTCTTTGAATGAGGACTGGGATCAATCGATGACGGAGCCAAATCGACCACCTTGGTTGTACTCTTCCAGGGAGGAATGGTATCAATTGATGGCGGAACCAGATCGACCACTTGGGTTGCACTCTTTAAGGGAGGAGTGGGATCGATTGATGATGGAACCGATCGAACATTTTGGTTAGCAGTTCAACCAAGGATGAAACTAGATTGACCACCTGATTAACCGGAATGACCGAAGATGGAACTAGATTGACCCGTCCATCAACTAATGATGGGTTGGAAGAGATTTCATGATCATCAGTAGGAAGTTGAATATTTTCCAAAAGATAATAAGCCTCGTCTATATGACGAAAAAGGTGAGAGTAATGATCACCTTCGCATAACAAGCAAGAAAATTTGACAGTTCTATTCTTCTTACCAACCTTAATGTCACTAGTTGATGGGGTGTCACCAACATGTTCAGCAAGGAATGATGACGTGGAAGACCACATTTCTAAGACATTGGGGAGACCAGGGAAATCCATTAGAAAGTGGTCACCCTTACAAAGCTTGCAAGGGAATTTGAGTTTAAGATTCTTCATTTTAGACTTGTCAACTTTATCAATGCTCCCAATATGATTAACAATAGTTGGTTGCTCGAATCCAACACGACTTGATGTGGTTGGAGGCTTGATCTCTTTCTGATTCTTCTTCTTCTTCTCTTTTTGTTTCTTCTTCTTCTTATCAACCTGGTTACTTGATTTAGAGATTTCACTAGGTGAAGAAGGAGAAAGGGAAGGAGACCTGACGAGTGAAGAAAATGAAAGGTCAGAATTAGGTTGATGTGTGGGTGGTGTGCTTACATATGAATAATTAGGTGCATTCAAAGCACTGGGAAAGTTTAAGATCACCAGTGTCGGGAACAACCAAACCGGTAACCCGATGGTGAGTCCCGGAAGACTCAATGTGGCAATGCATGAAGGACCAACGTTTCCAAAAGAAGGAAAGGAGAAAGGTTCCTTGGGAAAAGGGGTTCCTTCATTGGTACTCTCAGGAATTGATGCCATTGACACTGACTTGACCAAAGGTCCACTAATGAAAACAAACAACACATGCTACAAATATAAGAAGCAATCAATCAAACAAACCTTCCCACAATGAAACCACTAGTTTGTGATGAAATCCAACATCGCAATATCAATATAGGAAGGGGTTGGGATAGAGCGGGTGGATTAGTTACATTGGCGACCTACTTAACAGACTTACGCCTTGGTGCAAGTTACCACATGGTTTTACCCATGGGTGTACCCTCCAAGGAGCCCGAGTGAGTTTTACCAATGTCTGACCGGGGTATAGCGAAGACTCCCCTTCACCGTCACCTTGTGTGTCAACCCTACAGATATAGGCCACTAAGGTTACCAAATCGCAGTCAACATCCGGGAGGGTACAATCGACAGTCAGGAAGGAATGTATGGGTAGGATAACAAGTCTGAAATTCTTCAATAGAATAGAAGAAAAGTGGACCGGAATACTACTAATAACCCCGAACGGATTTGGGATTCACGAAGCTCTGAGACCAAATGAAACCAATTATTTCTCAAGAAGAACCCCCAATATACAACATTTCTGCTAAATCGGTTAAGCTTCGAAGGGGAAATATTTGTTTCTCTCACATACGCGACCTTGTGTTTAACCCCTATGTGAGAGGGGGATCCTAGCTATGCTTGTACGAACAATTGGATTTACCGCTCCCTAGCACAAAATTCTATGTTTTCCTGATGGATTTGGAAAGTTATCCTCACAACCTATTCCAAATCCCTACACTTTAAGATAATGTAGGTTCGCTACCAGATAATATAAAAGTGTCTGATCAATTTTATAGGTGCTTCATTTTAGGTTTGTTGTTTACTCAAGGGTGCGAAAGTGAAACTTATGATGTTTTAGACTCGACTCCAAAAGAATGCAGAAAAATGAGATGCAAATATTTTTCTTCAATGAATCCTATATACGGGATGGAGAAGAGGTTCAACTTTCTTCAACAAAAACACCTAATTCCCAAATGAAATATTCTAAATGCAATATATTACATTACCCAAAAGCAATAATGCAACTATCTTCTTTTTTTTATTCTAATATATAAAGAAAGCAAATGCAAATTTTTTAATGCTCTGTTACTTACAATCAAAATGAAAGAGTCAAATTCAGATACAAAAGACACGAAGAAAAAAGGATTTCAAACAAAGAATTCATTCACAGGATAACGAGAACTGAAATAAAGAAGTATGATAACTCACTCAATCAAGGACTCGATGACGTGAAAGAGAAAGAAAATAAACACTCATGAAAATCATCAAACGATAAGTAGCAAGAAAACAAAAATCAAGCTAGGTTGTCATAAGAGTCTTAATCATTTAAAAAGCAATATGTTTCAAATGAAGACAAGAAGGCTCAAAACCAAGAAACCTTTTCAAACCTTAGTTGACGAAGAGTTCTAAACAGTCAATCAATCTAAATGCTTTACGAGATGAAGATAAACTCAAAAGAAAAAAAGAAAAAACATGGGATCTTGTTAACCCTAGCGGACCACAACTAAGAGAAAATTTGCAAACTCAAGGGACAAAAAAATGAATTCTATATGGATAAATCTTATAAAAATAAATTCAAGGATGTTCAAAGTTCTCTAAGCAACAAGCTTTGCAAGATTAGACTGAGAAAAAGTGAGCAGAAAAGAGCAGAAATCACCAGAAAAGAAGACTAGCGCTCTTATTTCCAAGGGCACAGAGCGTTGTAGTGCTCTAATATACACTGCAGGGGAGCATTGATTGTATATCATAACTATGATATACACTACATGGGAGAGCTACCCTTCCCAGAAATTCAGAACAGAGGCTTAAAACTCAAAAAAATTGACCCAAAACTCCCAGAATTTTGTGAAATTTCAATGAGAAAGAGAGAAAGAAAAATAGATCATAAACAAATAATAAAAATGATCTAAAGGTGGGAAAAAGGGAGAGATGATCCAAGGAAAGAAAATTAAATGTCCTTTCCCAGTGGAGTCGCTAATTTTTGTTATGGAATTATTCCCCTATGGACAGGTGAATATTCCCTTGGATTCTAGACCCCTCTACCAAGACAGAAAATTACAAATGAACACTAACATACCTTCTCCCTCTCTCTTTTTTATTAGTTTGATTGAATTCAAAGGGATGTTAGTGACCATTTGTAATTTTTTGTCTTGGTAGAGGGTTCTAGAATCCAAGGGAATATCCACCTGTCTGCAAGGGAATAATTCCATAACAGGGTGATCACCAAAGAGATCACAAGCAAGCAAATATAGACGACTCTTGCCACATGTCTCATCGCAAATATGTGTGGGTTTTAACAAACCCTCGACAATGCGACAATGTTTTATCATTGTACACACACCCTCTTTTGACTGGAGTTGCATCGCAAGGAGAAAATGGGAAGCCACCATCGAGGGGCATGTGATAGCAGTTTCTGGTTTGGAAAAAACCACTCATCACCCCTTAGACACAATATAGGCATGGAATCTGACAAAGAACATTGTGGCATTGACATCTCATGCTACTGTGGACCCAAGGATTGGTAGAAGACATGTGAGCCTACCAATAGGGCACCCACAGGAACCAACCAACAACTGACACCTAGGTAAGAGGGACCCACCAGAAGTGACCATGGGAATGAATCAACTACCCTAAACTCGAGGACATGTGGCTTATCCCCATGCCACATAGATGTCACCTTGGACCAATATAAGGATACCACGTGTATGTGGGGCCCAACTGATGTCACACATGACATCACTCAAATTTTGCGCCTTTGCCTAATTCAAAGGTTTTCATCAAAGGCATGGTGACTTGTGGCACTCAAAAGGTTAAAATAGGGGGAAGAATCCTCATTGGGCACAAAGAGCACCATCTCCAATGCACCAATTTAGACACTCGAGCTTCCGAAAAAAATAAAACATCATCCTCCAACGTAGCTTCCAATAGTCAAGAGGTGACCTGAGAACTCATATAGTCCCTGCATTCATTTTTGCAACTATCCTTTATCATTAAGCTAGTAAAATGGCTATTGTTACAAACCCTAGCAAGTCGTAATCATCTAATAATCCTTCAAGGACATATGATATCTTAATTGACGGAGATGGTGATATTTTTTACGTGACCTTGTCGTTTCCTGACCTATTCCCAATCATTCATAGTGCCCAAACCAACACTAACAAATGGTCAATATTGTTTACACTTATGGGAATCAAACCTAGCCTGATCCAGCATCCCACAAACTTTCAACTTCCTTGAATTTGTTCATTGGTGTGCAACAAATTACCAAAATGAAGAGGGAAAGGTGATGTCCACTAATGGACATCGAATTATCTACACTATATCATGAGATTCCTTGGCCCAAGTGCTCTATTTCCCTGAAGGATCCTATGAAAACCTGGAAGAACATGCATTAGAGGAAAAATATCAAGAATTGTCTCACTATGATAAAGAAAGCCTATTAGGAAACATTCTAGCCCCTAATAATCCATTACCAACTACTCCACCTCCATTTAAATCAAATTTGTTCCCTTAAATTACAGGGAAGCTTTGGCAATTATCTGCCAAATCCTAGGTTATGACCATGATAGGGTAGTTGATGAGGCTATCTTGGTCATTTTCTCTCTTTTAAGGCCCCCAACATCCATGACTCTCCTTAAGTTTGACTACTTCCAACTCCTGGAGGAATTCATGCAAGCTCAGTTGGACAATTTCCATAGCACTGAATCCTTTAGATACCAATCCTACCTGGTATATCTCATCCTTTCCCAAAATCACCACTACTTTGAGGCTTGGGGAATGAAGATCACATATGAGACTGGGAGCCTGAATCCAATCAATGAATAGACTCAAAAGATGAGGAGGCAAGAAAAAATAGAGGTTTCAGCCCCTATGTAAATAACTACATGAATTTCATATATACCCTAATACATGGCACTCCACTTCCTGTCTTCGTCCTAGAAATGAGGCATATCCTACAGCTCGAAAAAGGTGTTAGGATAGGAGATTGGTACCTGGAAGAAGATCATACCATCATTAGGGTGTATGGTTTTGAGCAATAACCATTCAAGCTCCCTAATTTCTTAACACCAAGGATCCTAGCATTGGAATATGCCAGACAAATGTTGATGGCTTGTCACTTCTTATTTTCCCAACATAGAAAATCAATTTCCTTCCCATTTCCATAGGAGGTTGGCCCCTTCTTGGTTCAGCAAAGAACATATTTTTCTACAACTGGAGAAAAGATTAAACACCTTAATTTTGAGAAAGGGGAAGGATGGGTATATGATCCCCATGGTGTCATCTCTACTAGGAATCCAACATACAAACATTAGCCAAATGTGTTGATAGAAAATGTTTCCAACCTGAACTCCCGAGAAGAGGTCAAGTAGATCATAGGAAATGGGACCCCAACGAAATTGCTTCATCAACTCAATCCATTTCAGTACATACCACTCATCCTATAAAACAATAATACTTAGAAATGCGGTTAGGAATGGATGTGGATGGGTAGTTGAACAAAAGGCCTAAAGGGGATGAGGAGGTTAACACAAAGGACAATCTGACAGGGAGTTTGGATAAAGGGAAAGGTGTGATGCAAACAACCCAAAGGGAGAGTGAATCTGAGGGGCCAACCTTAATTATTGAACACCTCTCCTCATACATGCTATCAGCATGAGTCATAAATAAAAAAATTTGCAGTGGGGAAGCAACAAAAAAGTACCCCTCCTTATTCTCTCACTACCTAGATATCAAAAGGAATAATAGGGAGATGAAAAAGAAGATGTACCTCCAAGTCGTGGGAAAGACATCCAAGACAAATATACTAACAGCAGTGGATTATCAACAAGGCACCTTCAATTTGTCCTTGTTGGAATCTAAAGTGTCAAAACCCCTCTCCCAAAATGACTACAAGGCAACCCAAATCAAGCTCAATATGGGAAATATTCAACCCATTGACATCATTGACTTGTACCACCAAAAAAGTGACATGTTATACAAAGTGATACTTCAATCCTCTGCCAGTGAAAGGAAAAAGAGGGAAATGGTGCACAAAACTAATAGGCAACTGAAGCAATTGAAGATTGCCACCAAGGAAAATCAAGCAAAGATATTAGAGCTTGAAAAGAATATTGTAGCTCTAGGAATAGACCCTAAATACCCCACTACTATGGGAGAGTTGGTAAAGCAGAAAGACATCGACATCAAAGTTTTGAGAAAGAGGCTTAACCTCCTTAAAGCCCAACATGTGAAAAATCCAAAGTTGCAATCCAACCATGAAGAAAAATAGAAAATCTATCACCATCTGGTTGAAAGCAAGAAGGTCATAACAATGTTGCATATTTAAAATGAGATTCTACGTGAAGAAAATGAGACTCTCGATAAACAGCAAGCTCGGTTGATCCAAACAACAAAGTCAAGAACAAAGCAAGCCACCTTGGCAGACCCAACAAAAGCATCAACTAAGGTGATGGTTGACCTTAGTGTAAAAGATATGGAGCAAGGCACTATGACCAGCCGGCTCAAAAATAAATATGCAAGGGTGACATAGTTGGAAGTAAAATAAAAAATCAAGGAAGTCTTGCTAGCTCAAATAAGTGTTGCTAAATAAGATGCCTTAAAAAAGATGGAGAAACTAAAGACAAAAGTTACATGAAAGTCATCTTTTAAATCATCCAAGCATGTCATTTGGAATAACATATCCACATTGATATCTGACAATTGGTCTCATTTCTCCCTAGTAGGGGATGACTTGGAGCTACTCATCTCAACAAAGAAGGACATAACCTGGACAACCAATGAGCTAGAAAATAAACCAGATCTGGCTAATGACATCATAAATTTCCTGAATAGAAATACTGAAGAGCGACTCAAAGATATGAATCTCAATGATAGAACCAACATCATAATTGATGCTAAAAAGTTTCTTACTAAAAGAAGGCTCATGTAAAATGTTAAGAACAGGTGACATGAGATGACGGGAGAAGTAGCCTCCTTCAAAAGGATTTTCACTAATCTTATCAAACTAGGGCTTCCACCCCCTTGGGATGGGAATGGAGACATACTCCCATAGAATAAGTATCAAGAGTAGTTGGAGAAAATAATAAATGATGACAACAAATTTGATAAGTTACAAGAAGTTTTGTTAGGACGGGATGTTCTAGAGATGTTGGCTTCAGAATTTGAGATTTTGCATAGCCTGAAGGGGATTTTTAAGAACCTTCCCCAACCATCCTATGAAAGATACACCAATCTGGATGAGCTGGTAATAAACATGAACAAGACTAACTACCCCATGGGAAAGGTTTGGCATCGCATGTGTCAATATTCTAAGATCCCTTTGGGAAAGTAGGGAGAATCAAGTGGCACACGACATGCCTAGAAATAAAGTTTTAAAAAATTAAAAGGATTGAAGAGAGGTATGACTCGGAAAATTATGAATGTACACATGTTTTACATCATGGGGATCATGAGCCACCTCTTTTGGAGAGTCCATTGAAGGCTCAATTCATAGCTACAGATGATATGGTTGAGCATATACCTTGTAGTCCATCCAAGAGGGAAGTGTATGCATCCAGTGATTGTGGGAATGGGTATATTACAGATGTGGACACATCAATATGGGATCCAAGTTTAGATGAAACTAGTGGAATGAGTGCACAGGATAAGATTAAGGAGGAGGAGCATGATACAGTGGTATACAGTGATATACAGTGGTGATGCAGATGTTTTTATTGATAATCTGTGTGAGGAGACAGATTCTTGTGAGGATAGTATGTTGGGTCATAAAGTTGTCCCATAATTTTTTTTAGTATTGTATGGTGAGGTATGTTCATTTGTTTTATTTTATCCCACATACGCATGACTAAGGGTTTGGAGAGATTCCTCCAAGGAGACCCCCTAACGTAAGCTTCGAGCATACCATTAAGTTGTTTTTACCCGGGATCAATGAGATGATGGATGAGCTTCATGGTGTAGTATACCTTTCTGACATTGACTTGCGTTTAGGGCACCATCAGATTGGGATGAGATAGAAGGGTGTGTGGCTACATCAGGAGAAGACCCAAGTCATACAGGATTGGCTCACAAATATTTTAGTTGATTGGAAGTCCCACCTCCCGGTGGAATATTCCAAGAATAGGTTTTCTTATGAGTTGATGGAGGGTCACATTTAGGATGACAGGTACAGAGTGGTGGATGGAATTATCTACTACAAAGTTCACATATATTTAATCCTTGAGCCCACATTTAGGGAGAATATAATGAGGTCTATGCATGATACATCTTTGGAAAGGCATCTAAGATACTTCAAAACTTACTGATAGATCAGAGAGAGGTTCTCATGGAAGGGCCTCAAGGATAATATGTTATGACATGTGAGGGAGTGTATGGATTTTCAGTAGAAAAAGCCAAAGCACATTCATCCTATAGGATTATTGTTGTTGGATCATGTTGTCATTGATGCCAATGGTTTGATTGATTGATGTCAAGTGATTGATTGATGTCAAAGGATTGATTGATTGATGATTGATGTAATATAATATGTATTGTCCTTTATGAGAATGCATAGATGAAGATGGATCAATGAGTTGTCATTGATACATGATGAAGATGG
>JASDQU010098032.1:0-16743 GCA_032191745.1 Picea mariana | reverse complement strand
TATTATTCAAATGATTTATTTTTTCTAAAAAATCTTAAAAAAAAACTGAACACACCAGGGCCTATTAAGTCCCATCACCATTTATAAGCCAATCATAAATTCAAGTCAAGAAATTTAAAAATTCAAAAAAGGTTTTTTTTTTTTTTAAATAAGTTTTAATAAATAATTGGACAAATTTAAGGGAAAGTGAAAATTCAACTTACTAAAATGCACATATTAATTAACTAAAATACACCAAGTAATACATGTTTGACCCATGGGCGAAAGCTATAGTCCCTTGCTGCGGGCAGGGACTAATAAGACAAACATGACTTCTTCCACCTTTTTATATAATGAAGTCGATCCTCCACCTCACCTTGTAAACTTCATACCAAATCGTAAAACCTTTAATTTGTTAGATCAGTGCTCTTGTGAGTGTGGAAAGGGAGCGCTGATTTTTAGAGATCGATGCTCTTGTGAGTGTGGAAAGGAAGCGACGATTTCTTGGCGCGCTGTGGTGCATGAACCAAATGCGTTGATTTTGGTGAAATCCCTATTTCTGAAGTGTGACAGCATCGACGCGACTCTAACACTACCTAGGGAGCATCGGTGACCTAAAACTCACTCAATCACACCTTTTATTCTCAGAAAGTATCTGGTCTTTTCAGTACTTTGGTCTTCTTGTCCTTATGTGCCAAAAACACGTCCAAGTTTTCTCGTACTTACAAGAAACCTGTACACAATTTTCCTTCACCCACTTGTGACACCTACTCTAGCTACTCTAATACCACTTGTTGGGCAGCGAAAGAAAAACAAAGCATAAAAAACCAGAGCATCAACAAACAAGATTACATCGAGAACAACAATCACACAATTGACACAGTGATTTATGTGGAAACCCAGTGCGGGAAAAAAACACGGGCAATGATAATTTGTATTCTTATTATTTAAGGGAGAATTACAATAGGAAACACAATAATACAACCATCCTCTCCTCACATACACATTGCACTCCACAGTATTGTGTCTTTCTCACAAAATCCACACACATGGTGCTCTCACCTCTATGGGTATGCTCGTATATATAGCATCTCTCAAACAGTTAAATAAACTGATTATAATTAGATCCACTATTTACACAAATTGTTAACAGAAGAGTGCATGCATGTGCATGTTGGGAAATTCGTTGGCATGTTTCCAACAATATCCACCTTGACAACAATCTACCTGATATATCATGCCCTTAATTAATTCATCACCTTTTCTACAAGCCAAGAGAAGCCAAACACCATCACAGCTCCACAACTTCTCTAATAGTATTGTTACATAAACATGTTTGCATGATTCTCTCCAATATGGACCATTCTACCTCCATGAGTAACATGTCTTATACACTAATACACTTGTCCCTTTTGATACGCTGGACTGTTAGTCGAACACACAACAATTTGACCACCATGGAACACCACATCATGTACTTGTCCATACTTAACCAATAGATCCTTCCATTCTTGCAAGATGTAACTTGAGGTAGGTCTCCTATTGCCCAAATCTCATGAATCATAACCACAGACTAAATCATTGCAACCACTGTAGGTGATACTTGTGCTTCTATTTTTGAAGCACCCATTTCCATGATTTTCACCTAGTTTTTCCATGTGTTTACTGACAACACCATCTGCATGTGAAATGATGACCATTTCCCATCACAATCATAAAAATACTTCCTACTAGCATATAATACTCGAGACATATAACCTTTTTCTTTTTCATCAATTAGGACATAAACCTGAAGAAAAATTACAATGGAAAGCCAAAGGGATTTTATCGGTTTCGCATTATTCATACTGAATTTCCTGAATATCTTCACGACATACTTCTGTTGTGATAACCAAGCTTACCATATTTCCTGTCTCTATGTATTTCCATGCCCAATATTTATTTCTCTACTCCCAGATCCTTCATAAAAAACATCTTAACTAACTGAGCTAACCTGTTGACCTCAACCATGCTTGTTCTTGCAAAAATCATAACATATAACACCAAGATAATGAATATACCATAAACACAATGGTTATACTCATTTCTTGTAAAATATGGCTCACCATGAAGGAATCAAACATCTTGTACCATTTTGCTAGAATGCTTCAGGCCATATAATGATTCTGGAGTTTGCAAACAAATATTCTTTTGCGATTAGAAACTAACCGTTCTGGTTGATCCAAATACACCCCCTTATCCAAAAGACTACATGTAAAACAATTTTAACATCTAGTTGTACTAGCACAACTAGTGCTAACACAACATGAATAGAAACAAGCTTTTAAAAATTGGTGAGAAATATTTATGGAAATCAATTGATCTGGATATTGGGGGCTGAGATCCGCATGGATTGAATGCCGAGAGAGGAGGATCTTAGGCGTGCCAATGTTGCATGAAAATAAGCATGGAAAAAAACATGTAAATGAGATACTCGGGAGGTGAGGCTTAAAGAGGATCCTCACCTCTAAAACTAAGTACTAGTAAATCACTCAGAGCTAATTAATCTCACAATGAACAATAAAAAAATATGAGAGAAGACAAAATGAGTAACTTGATCTTACGAGAAGGATTTTTAGACCTTTATATAGCATTACAAAATGTTCTATTGGACAAAGTAAAAAAGAGCTCATTAAATCAGTCTCTATTATTAGTATAATAGATCTAACTACCCAACTAACAAAGTAGTGGAAAATAAAACCCGATACAATAATGGAAAAAGCTCATTAAATGAGTCTAACTACCCAACTAACTAAGTAGTGGAAAATAAAACCCAATTAATTAATGAGGAGGTGCGCATCTCCTTGATCCACATGGAAAATCTATTATCTTTATATATTTATGACTTTTGCATCCAAATTTAGACCATATACCCCCTAAAATTCAGATCATTCCCCCCTCCTTAAAAAATAATGGTCCCCATCATTTCACCCATGGTAAAAAGAGAAACCCCATTATGATACTAGTATGATTACAATGTGAAAATACCTAATGAAGAGAAGGGTTTTGTGTGGTTGACCCATAACCTAGTTGATAGTGACATTATACATGGGTAGAAAAATAAATAAATTTTAATAAAATACCAAAATTAAAAAAATAATATGGAAAAATCGTGACTTTGGGGGCTATGAACATCCTTCTACAAATATATTCATAACTTTTGTTACAGGTGATGAAATCCAATTTCGTCGAAGAACCCTTTGAGCTACTGAAGAGATATTTCCATTAGTATATGGAACTTGTTCTGAGGTGGCCCATGGATTGAGAAAAAATAGGCTGACTCTAAAGGGCACATGACCACCCTAGTTACAGACATGTGACACTTCAAACAAAGATACCTCATAAACCAGAAAACGAAATGAAATTTCACAAAATACCCATTTTACATATTGAAGAGATATTTCCAGCCACTTGTGGAAGTCCTTCTGTAGTTTTTGAACTGGGATAAAAATACTTTTGAATATGGTGGTATGCACAACCTCCTTGGGTCAAATACATGCTGAGATTCAATAGATGATATCTCTTAAACCAAGATGCCAAATGCGATTCTGATAAATACCCATTTTAGATATTGAAGAGATATTTCCATCCATTTGTGGAATTCCTTGTTTAATTTCATTAGAAGGAAGAAAAGTATCGTTGAATATGGTGGTACATGCACCCTACTTGGGTCAAATACATGTGAATACCTAGTGGCATCCCACTTATTATTTAAATATGTTTACCCTTATAACAAATAAAATTATCTTCTCTTAAATAAAAGCTAATTAAAAATTTAAACTAAAAGTAGTTGAACTACCCAAGTACTTCATGAAGATATAAAAGAAGAAGAGCAATGCAAAGAAAGGCATGATAAAATAAAGAAGAAAAACTTCTAATAAGGTATGATTTAGCCTCATTTGAGATTATTATCTCTTCATTCTATACTAAGTTTTCATTAGAATTCAGTTATATTGTTGACAACAAGGTTATTCTAAAGGTGGAAAAAAAAGACTAGGAATCATTGATTGGTGATATGCTCCAAGGTCATTCATATTTTGAATGTCTGTTTGGTTTTAGATAGAAGTTTTGAAATCATTCAGTGCTAATTAATATTGTTTTGTATAATTCAAAACAATGATTCACATATAGCTTGGATTGATCCAATTCGATTTTATGATCTGGTTTGCATTTTGTTTTACACCAATTTTCTATGTATGAGTCAAATAAAATCTTAGACTTTCAAGAATTACACTGGTCCAAGTCCTCACAAGGACTTGAAGAAATAGTCTAAGTTGTAACTCATATTGATATTAAATAAAATATTTTCTAATTTCCTCACTTATGGGACTTTTTATATTCTGATTTTTGGATTTGTTTTTTGTTTATTTCATATTTTTCTTATATACATGTTTTCATAAATTCATTTACTTTGAAAGTACACTTTACTTTACTTCAAATTATTTTTAATAAAATACATAAAATTACATATTTTTAAAATAATATAAAATTGAGGAACCATATTTCTTGAGTTCTGATTGAGAATTTTAACAAGATATAAACCTAGATTTATAATCCCACCTATCTCACCTATCTTGAGGAGATATAAAAAATGTTTGAGTAAGGGTTTTTCCATTCTTTGCATAAACAATGGATACAAAGGTCCATCATCGAACAAGAAACCTTCTACATAATTGGAGCCTACCAACATGATAGGGGATGGAAATCTTTATTTTTCAGATCTTCATAAAGTTTCCATGATGAAAAGATGTGTGCCTTCTATTAAAAAGTATACCAATCAATTGGCTAGAATAGTAAGCCACCTTCGGACATGTGTAATAATTTGTTTGATGGACAAGATTGCAAGAATTGGTAGTCTATGGAAGATGAAAAATAAAGAGTAGGTAGAATATTTGGGACGATTCATTCCCCATAAGAGATACATCAGAGGCCTGAGGATCAAACAAGAGTTGTGATCTAGGGCCTTATAAGCCTCTATAAACGGATTATTAGATTACAAGGTCGATCAGACCCAATATAGAGGTACCATGATGTGATTCTTCAACAAGAAATTCCCTTGAGATGAATTTGGATGTAACAGGATGATTTAACAATGCCAAGGTTCATGTTCCTATTGTCAAGCTAGAAAACATCCCTTTTATGAAGTGTCAAATCAAATACATTTTGGGTCTTGAACCTACAATTCAAGCAACTCATTTTGTTGATGAGAGTGAAGATGCCCCTTTTACTCTCCAAAACATGCAAAAAGGAAGCATCAATCCAAAGAACCAACCATTTTTCATCTCATTTCTAGTGGAAGACTTGCTCTTACACAATTGTATACTGGACTTCGGAGCCTCGACTAATGTAATGTCTCTCAAGGTGATGGACCATTTGGGTTTGAAGACTTCAAGACATACACAAATATTTGTGTCATGGACTCCATGGAATCCAAAGTTTGTGGATTAACGAAGGACCTTCAAGTTCACTTGGGATATCATCAATACATTTGTTTAGTGATGGATGTAGTGGTCATTGATGTTCTTGATGCTTGGGGAATTCTTGTATCCATAAAGTGGGTCATTGACCTTGGAGGCAATATTCATATGGATTTATAATATGCCTCTATTCCAACATTTCATGGTATTTCAGTCATATTACACATAGATATGATGAGGAAATATCATGTGGAGGATCCTCAAGACCTAGAGAACGAATTGGTTTTCTTTAAAGAGCTTAGATCCTACACCATTTTTACAAAATAATTATCTCCTAGGCCATAAGTGAACATGTGGAAGAGGAAATTCAGCAGGGAAAAGTACTAATAAGTTGAACCAATTGATTTGAATGAAGGATCCAATGTAGTAGTTATATCCTCTACGATACTATAATAATTTTCAAAGAACCAGATCGATTGAAGGGAACAAGATTCATAAGAAGAAGCAAAGGAAAACATGATTCCAATATTCCTTGTAACTCTTGAATGTTTGTTCAACATACAGATGTGTATGAAGAAAATAAATAGATTATTAGGCCTGGTGAATATGAAGAATTCAGGATTGAATCAACTGAGGATCCCAAGATGACAGAGATTGACGAAGGGATATTAAGAAAGAAAAGAAAGGAAACTAAAAACATTCTCCAAAACTTCAGTGTTTGTTTCCCCCAATGATGGTTTGAAGGCCCACAAGGGAGATATAATTTGACACACCATACTCTTTAAGGAAGGTATCAAAGCCACTTCAAGATAATTTTTCCCCTCTTGTTCTGAAAGAATTGGAGAAATTGCATGAGACAAGAATCATCACTCCCACAAGACATTCTACTTGGACATCTGATATAGATGTAATGAAAGGAAAAATTAATGAATTAATCAATATTGATGAGAACATAAGACATTCGATTGATCACTTGATACATAGTCAAGAAAATACAAAGAGTAGGTTTGATAAGAATACTCACCAATGAAGCTTTCATAAGAGTGACCTTGTCCTTCCGTGGATTAAACAAAATGAAAAAGAAGGTAAAGATGGTAAGTTTGAAAGTTCTTGGTTAGGTCATTACATGATTGCAGATGTTGCAGTTACCAATTCTTTATATTTAAGTCATTTGGATGGTGAGAAGATTCCATTTTCTATGAATGGGGAAGCCTTGAAATTGTTCTATCAAAGTAATATATGATTCCTTAGGGGCATCCTTGTACTATAGTAAGTTTTCTGACTTTATCTGCTTTTGAGTTTCATTTTATTGAGTGTTGAATTTTATCTTTTTTGGAATAAATAAAATGGTGCTTATATTGTATGAATTTTTCTAAGGGTTGGCGTTATGTACTTTCTTCCTTTCATTTCGTGCTTGGATTTAGTGTTATCTCAAGGAAGGGATAAGGAACTTGTCTCTTCCCATCCCTTCCATTTAATATCCATTTTTTGAGAATGTTTTATGTCTATAGGTTTATGGAATAATATGGAGTTCTCATGCACTCTTAATATGAGCACATCTCCCCATGTTGGAGCCAGTTGTTACACCCCATATCCTATGCAGTGTACCCTACCTTTTTTTCACGATATGTGACCACTCTGATGTACCCAAAGTGTGATGATTTCTTTGTATGTGGCCATGATGGGATGACTTGTTGCACATGTGTTATTTATAGGTTACCATGATCCCCTCAGGTCGACGATCATGGCATGCCCTTTTAGTCCCCACTCTTAGGGTGATTGGTTTTATTTCTTTGTTCAATTATCCCTTTGAGGTGGTAACTCCCTCTAAGTTGGGAATTTATGTCCTAGGTAGGTATGTGAGCATTCTGAAGTGGATTTACTAGGATACATGATTTATGGGGCCCTCACTATTCACTTATTCTTTGGTATGTAAAATGTGATTGCATGTTGTAAGGCTTCTCACACCCATGGCTTGGCACACCTTAGTTTACCCCACATGGACCCTCCTTTTCTTATGTATGTACTACATTTTCACCATCAGAGATCACTTTGCACCTAATCATCCAATGTCACATTTCTTGAGGTTGTTTCACATAGTGTTAGGTGTATCACATATTTTGAGGATTGTTTTAGACTCTATAAGGAATAAAATAGTTATTCTCCTCTTCATGGACCTCATATATGCTTGACATGTGTCATATAAAATAACACCCCCCTCCTTTGAACTTTTTAAAACCATTTTATTCATTAAAGGATGGATGACCTTTCTTGGGGCACTTTATCATAGTTGTGGGGTTTATTTTGAGCCACTTAGATGATGTGGAGGTCACTTAAGTGAATTTTCTCTTGATGATGATGGCATGGCACTCATTCCTTGTCATGAAGAGTGGCATTTGATCACCCTTTCATTACTCATGGTAAAGATTGAAGAAGACGTCCAAATAGAGGGATTAGTTTCGGATTGGGGTGAGGTTGTCACTCCTCTTTGAGGTGTATGTTGGGGATAGAATAGCCAAGGAATATTCCTTGCCATGTTTTGAGGTTCTGCAAGCCCTTTTCAAGTGGAAAATTGTACCTTCAATCCAAATCGTCTCTCTTAGAAGCTTGAAATCATTCATGTTTTTGGGGATTTTATGACCCATTGTTTCACTTGGAGGGCAATCCCATGCTTCATGGGGGTGCCTTGACCTTAGGTATGGACATGGTCATGCTTTGGATACATATTTCAAGGGTTTATGGAAATTATTTGAGCATTCATTGAAAACATTTTGTGGAGGTCGTCCCCTTTTATGAGGGTTTCTATCATGCAAATCATCATTTAATTGTAATTTGGCTTATTCTCAAAATTATGTGTATGGAAAGTCACTTTTGTTTTATTTCCTTAGGCTTATTTTAGAGAATAAATAGAGAGAAGGAGTTATGAGCCTCATCTATAAATAAAGGCACTCTCATTCCAAATTATTGTAAATGATTGGAGATCACTATTGATGTTGTTAATAGAAGATATTTGCTTGGTGTCAATTATTGGAGATTTATCTTTCTTGGTTATTCTTCTTGTTATTTTCAAAGGCTATCGT
Organism: Picea mariana; assembly: GCA_032191745.1. Classification (NCBI taxonomy): domain Eukaryota; kingdom Viridiplantae; phylum Streptophyta; class Pinopsida; order Pinales; family Pinaceae; genus Picea; species Picea mariana. The sequence goes on along the minus strand of JASDQU010098032.1, from coordinate 8,228 downwards.
GAAATTAATCAGGATTCTACATAAAATAGCAAGATCAATCCATTAAGGAGTTATAAACTACTTGGAGAGAGGACATATAGGGTTTGTATCTCTTCCTTCTTTTGTAAAATAATTTGGTAAGTGCTTATCTCTTGTCCTAATTAGTTCTATGCTTCTTGGAAAGGGTTTTAAGTATTATTTTCAAGTCTTTTGTTTATAATGTTGGTGAAGGATATTCCCTTGGGGAAACCCTTATTGTAGGGCCTTGGTTTCCATGGTTTTTCCTGATTAGATGAGATATTACTAGCCTTGTGTCCCTAGTCTCATTCTAATCCATAAACATGGATAACAAATTCTTATAGGGGAATAATTCTTGACCCTGGAATTCCTAAGTGGAGACAAGGATTTGATCTTCACTCCCAACATCTAACCACAAAACCCTAAAATTTAAACCCTTTTGTTTTATGTCATATAAAATAAAAAATAACAAAAAAACATAAAGATATGAACCATCCAAAAAATGTTTATTTCATTGTCTAGTGCAAAGATAATGATTTACTTTCATTTTCCAGACATTTTGATCCATGGGTTTATGCTTCATTGCTAATTTGTAATACTAATAAGGAAACTTTACCCTAATGAAATTATCTTTGAAGGTTATATTTAACGTTTTTTCGTTGATTTAAGTTTACTAATTCTGGAAATTAAATTACAAAAAAAAGAAATCAAAATTTGTGAAACCCTAAGGAAAGCTTTTGACCCTAAAAGGTGAAATATAGCCTTACCCTAGCCTCTATTTCACTTGTGGATTTTTTTTAAAGTGTATATAATACATTATAATTATTAAATTCATCTCCTAAGTGGTTCATTGTTGTTATTTTTCATCTTGGATATTTTTGGTGAAACCCTAGGGGGATTCACCACCTTCCTTTGCAAGTTTGAGCTAATTTCATGGATATTATTCATTTGTGCCTAAAATTAATTATTTTGGGGAATGTTTGGAATAGGTTATTCATTTTCGTATCTAAAATACCTAAGGTTCATCATTCTAAGTGATAGTAGGCACTCTTGGGGTACTTTTCCTCACCCAAAATCTGCATTTTATTCCATTCTTTTTAATCCTAAATCAGATTCTAGAATTGTTGGAAAGAATGAATTTATTCCATTTCCCAGAATAGAATCGAGGTATAACTAAGGCATATCATAGGTAACTTTTCTCTTCATCTAGAGAGTGATTTCGTAGTGTTGATTTATACTTTTGATATAACATATTTATTTCATATCCAAGCTCTTTTACAATTATCTCCTAACTCTATTTATATTATAGTAGTTTTTTCCCTAAATTTTAGTTGAATATCCTAAATTCAGTTTTCTACTAAGGAATTGGTCTATCTAACATGTATTGATGTGTGTAGTTGGACGTGAGTTATACTATACGGGTTGTTTTTATGGATTGGGATACCTCTTGTGGCTTCAAGGATCTGGCCTAAAGTGAAGGGGATATTTTGATAATGAGATAATGGTTCATTTCTTGTGTTGTTATTATCCCCAATAGTACCCTCACAAAGGATACTAGTTTGGTTGGTAACATGCACCTTATGGGGAAGATTGATAGAATGTTAGCGAATCTACAAAAGTAGTTTGCTAGTGGGTGGAGGGTCATTTGAGTCAATAGGTAAAGCTTCATAAGGCACACCATACTAGCATTATTAGGATGGAATTTTAATATCCATCGAGTTCGTGTACAAAATTTGAAAAGTACCATCTACAGAAGGGTTGGGGTTTGTATGTTGATTGGAAGGGACAAATTCTTGCATAGAAATAAATTCTTGTGTTGGAAAAGGGTTACACTACATAGATAGTTGTGATGATCGAGGTGTATTAGGTTGGTTAACAAGGTGACTTAGTGTTTCTTGGGATTTGTTGTTTGAATCTTTCAATCAAATAAAATAAGGTATAAGTCATTTCCATTAAATGGGAATTTTTGATGGGTATAATTTCCATAAATCCTGCAAAAAGTGAAAGGGAGGTTAGTACAAAGATGAGGGCTCTTTCCATATTTTGGTTGTGAATTATGATCTTGAATCTTACTAGTGACATTATAATTTCTTGTAGTGTTATTATTGGGTTGATGATTCTAGTTACCTTGATTCCCTTGATTCTAATGTTGTTCATTTTGTTTTCCCTTCCCCTTTGTTGGGTATGTGTTGGGTAAGTTGCGATAGACGCGCAGGGGGGTTTGAGGGGGGGCTACTAGCCACCCCTTTCGGGGGTTGTAGGGGGGGTATTTACCCCCTACGCCAGGGTTTGGGGGCATCTCCCTCGAGAATTTTTTTCCTTGGGAAACGTGTCACAAATTTTCCTCGTTTTTCATGTTGCCTCGATTTTCATGTCCATTGTTGGGTGGATTTTCAACACATGGTTTTTGTCGATGGTTTTCTATTTTTGGTTAAGGAATTATGGTTTTTGACTGATACAGGTCATTGGTTTAAGGTTTTGGATGTTGTTGGCTCCTATATGTATATTTGATTGTAAACAATGTATCACTATGAATGGATATAGAATATGTTGGTTTTCTCGGTTTGGGTTTCCAGGGGGAAAATATCTGTGTAATGTGTGTATTTTCCATTCTTTTATTGAAAATTGTTTGTAGTAAAATATTGTACATGGTTAAAATATACATTTGGTATTAGAGTTTTGTTGGCTTCAGGGGATGCCTTTGTGGTCAAGGGTTTGGCTCAAGACTGTGGTAAGCCTTGTTATAGTGGGAGATCTATGGTATTGATTTTTCAGGTGAAAATAAATGGCGAGAAGTTCAAAAATGGAGATAGAGAAGTTTAATGGGAAAATTTTTGAGTTGTGGAAGCTCAAGATGGAATATCTGTTGGTGGAAAGAGATTAGTGGATCATGGTGGATCCATGTACCACACCTACATGAACTTCAACAGATGACTAGAAAAAGTTGGATCAAAAGGAGAAGATAAAAATCCAACTGTGTCTCTCAGATTCAGTATTACTGAATGTGTCATAGGAAGCTATAGCCAAATATTTATGGGATAAGTTGGGGAGGTTGTATCAATCTAAGTTCTTAGTAAATAAACTATTCCTGAGAAATAAGTTGTATAACATGAGGATGAGAGATGGAGACTCAGTGGAAAATCATTTGAATGCCTTCAATATTGTGGTAAGTCAGTTAGTATCTATTGAGATTAAAATTTCATATGAATATAAGTGTATCAATTTACTGTGCTCTTTACCAGACTCGTGGGATAGTCTAGTTGTGGCCATATGTAGTAATATAACTACCTTGAAGTTTGATGAATTGGTATCATCCTTATTGTCGTAGGAGATGAGACACAAGAACATGAAAGGACAAAGCACAAATGCAATATTTGCAGGAGGATGCTCACAGGAAAGAAATAGGTCTAAGTCCTCAAGTGGGAGATCTAAGTCTAAGGGAAGATCTAATTCTCCCAAAATTTTTGTAAAGGTATGTTGGAGATGTGGAAAAGAAGGGAACTATAAGAAGCATTGTAGATCTAAAGTTGAGAAAAAGATGAGATCTGAATAATCTACTTCTACAGAAGAAAATACCTCCAAGGAAGGAGGGGATGTGTTCTTGGCTTCTTCAAGAAAACAAGTAGATCACGAGGCATGGTTGGTTGACTTAGGTGCATCCTTTCATATGAATCCCCACAGGGAGTGGTTATGTGAATATGAAAGGTATATCGGAGGTAATGTTTTTCTAAGTGATGGATCGATAACCAGAATCAGAGGTTGAGAAAAAGTCAAGTTGAGGCTCATATATGGAAGGATTAGAACACTACCTGGTGTTCTGAACATCCTAGGATTGGCCAAAATTTTGATTTATGTAAGAAAAATGGATGATGCAGGGGTAAAAACAATATTTTAAAAGGAAACCTGCAGGATGGTTCAAGAAGTAATGGTGCTGCTGAAGGGAGTTCATTTTGGAACTATTTATAAGCTGTAAGGAAGCACTATTATTGATGGGTGTAATAGTTCCATTGTTCCTGATATTAAAGTTGAAGAAGAAAGAACTCCTACAGTCTCTAGAGAAAATGTTATGATGTGGCATCAAAGACTGGGGCATATCAGAGAGAAGGGTCTTCGACTACTATACGGTAAAGGTATGGTTGAAGGTATGTATAACTACTCTATGGATTTTGATTTTTGTGAACATTGTGTATATGGGAAGTAGAATCGGGTAAGATTCCCCTCTGGTGCAATGAGGGAAGAAGGAATTTTACATCTAGTTCACAGTGATGTGTTTGGACTTGTGTCGGTTCCATCATTGGGAAAATTTTTGTGCTATGTCTCATTTATAGATGAATTCTCAGAGAATACTTGGATATATTTCCTCAGGAAGAAATATAAAGTCTTTGACAGGTTTAAAGAGTTTAAGGCTCTTGTTGAGAATCAAACAGAGAAAATAATTAAGGTGCTGAGGATAGATAATGGTGGATAGTTACGTAGGAATGAATTTGAAGAATTCTATAAGAAGTGTGGTATAGAAAGGCATAATAATACTCCATATACACCTCATCAAAATGGAGTTGTATAAAGGATGAACGAGACATTGATGGAAAAAGTAAGGTGCATGCTCAATTGTGTCGGGTTAGGAAAAGAATTATGGGCATAGGCAGTGGGTACTACATGTTACCTGGTCAACATAACACCCTCATCAGTGCTAGATTAAAATATTCCACAAGAGGTATGGATTAGTAATAAACCTTCTCTCACACATCTCAAGGTATTTGGCTGTGAGATATGTTATCATGCAATTTGTACTTGTGCCAAAGTGAAACGCTAAGGGAGAAAAATTGGCGTAACGAGAGGTTATCCTATAATTTTCACCTTAATAAGATACCTCTTTCTATTTAGGGTTGATGGCCTAGGGGAGATGTCCCTGGTGACCTGGGGGTTTGAGAAGGAAAAAGTTTAAAGTATCTATAAAAGCATTCCCTCTCACAAGTCACACTGATTAGAAAGTCCCGAGGTTTTAACCAATAAGAAGTGATGTTCTTATATGTACCTACCCAGAACAAAGAAACAAGAAAACACTATCTTTTGTAGGTACAATTTGATGTTAGTGCTTCATAAAACCATGGACTTGTCAATAAAAGCAATAGTTTATGTAAGATGAAGGAAACAAAAATTTATAACAGCAATGTTTATAAGATAATATATTGACAATAAATGCCTTAAAGGAGCTTCACAATGACCAAAAATAATAACTCAATGATAGCAATGTACTAGCATTTGTCAAAAGCTAATTAGGCAGTGTATAAATCAGCTTTATAATTGCTTTTAAGTGCTTTTACTGCTGCAATATATGGATGCAGCTTACTTTTGTATCATCAGCAAGTAGGTTAGCAAATAAGTCTACTCTAGGGTTAGGAAAGGTTAGTAGATAACTTGAGGTAAAAGTTTTGAGAGTTGTTTTCATCAATCAATCAAGTGCAAGGCCTAGATCAATTCCTTTAGGATTAATGGAGTCACTTTTAGCAGAGGAAATATTGAAGTAACAACTGATAATGTGAGATCTATAGACAATAAATTCAGTGATTGAGGTGTTGGTAACCCAAGACCTCAAACACTAAACCCTAGGGGGAAAATGTCCACTAGGAAGTAGGTAACCCTAAGCCCTAGTGGTTTTCCTTCTTCTTTAGCTCAAGGATGAAGTAGATGACAAATAGATGAAGAAAATGATGCTAGGGTGATGCAATGGCAGGGCCCTTAGCACAAAGCTTCAATAAAGTAGGGTTTATAGCACAATCTAGTAGGTGAAAAGTTGTTAAGGAAAGAAAAATAACATGTGCTTTAACCTCCTAGGGTTTTAAGATAGAAATTTCATAATATTGGAAGCATAGTCATGGTTGATTGGGGTTGTCTTGTGAAGAATAATGGATCAGATGTTTCTAGCCACAGGTTCTATCTAGTGTCACAGATTGGTCTATCCTTGGGTTGTATCGTTGTCAGGTGACAAGAAGATCGAAATGGGTGGTTATCAATCGAGAAGATATTAGGTCAATGAAGGTCAGTTCAAATTTGGATGAAGGCAGCGGGGTCGAAGGTATCTTGGGGAAGGTGGTAAAGTAGTGAGAGTTCCCTTATAGTAGGAAGACACACCTACACTACATTAACCGACACCTGTAAAATATCATCTTAATGTAGGGTGGTGAAGGATTGGGCAGATTATCTCAAGAGTACGTTGACTTGGGTGAGCACTTGGATTCCATGTAGGAGAGTTGGGTAGAGAGGCATGGTGGTGTAAGAGTAGTAGTGACACCTCTAAAGGCTCAAGAAAGCACTAGAGTCTAAGAGGATACCAAGGTGGAGTCAATGGCCAAGGAAAAATAGCTTATTAAGATTCATGAGGAGGTTCACACATGTACCATAACCATTCAAAATGAAGAAGAATTGCAGAAATTTACTTACATTCACCAACAATAATCTAGCAATAGTCCTAGTTGAAGAATTTCCACCAAGAAAAATTCCAAAATACAAAAATAGCCTCCTTCAAGAAGTGCGCACCAAATTTCAGCCAATAAACCCTAATTAGGGCACAAATTTCAGACCTCACTAAGTGTGAGTGAAAGATGATGAAAAATACAAGGGAAAAAACCCTTATTTATACAGTGAAAATGACCTTTAATTTACAGAATCAAGTCAAAAAGGTCGACATGGCCAATTTACATGCAATATCTAGTTTTTTACATAAAATGAAAAATTAAACCATAAATCAAGAAGAAGAGGTGACATCATGCCTTTCTAGGGTGACATTGGGCCTATCGGGTGAAACATTGTCCTCCAGGAGAAAAACATTAGGCCTCCCAAGGCCTCTGGATCAAGCCACACATGCCATTTGGCACAAAACTGCCTCCAAAGTGTCCATCAAACGCTGGGTGACATCAAGGGTCATAGAGGTGATGTCATGGGCCTTCCAAGGCCAACATAATAGTGGGAGGGAAATACCCCCCTGGGTCCAGGCCTTCCAGGCTATCTCTAGTGGAACATCCTCCTCTCTCTCCGGTGCAAGCCTCTGATATGTGTCTGCTCCTAGCTGGGATCTCATCATCCATCTGGTGGGATTTTATCCCTACGGAGGTCCAAACTAATCATATCTCCATGTGTACCTTCCCATCGGGTGTGGCTCTGTAACAACAAAAAGTATGCCCTCCATGGGCTCATAAGTCACAGGAATCATAGAAATGTCAATCACGTCTAATAATCAAGTTATCTAAACATGTGCATAAAACCCCGCTTTCTTAGACAAGTTCTCAAAGACGTTATGCTATTATACAATCCAAGTTTGGAGATGGTTTCAGGAGGTCCTATCGGAATAATTCTCATTGGACATGGTATGTTTCTAGGTGAAGGGAAATCTAGGTCATGCAAGTGGATGAGGTGGTATGGGGATGTTTGAGCAATGGGTGCAGTGATGACAGGGAATGTATGGATTACCTATGGGTGCCTCTGAAGAGGGTGAGTTGCACCTTGTCATGGATGAAAATGTTTCCAATCCCATTCAATGCATTTTACCTTTTTATCTTATTGATTTTTCTTTCAAGAGACTAGTTACGGGACACAACCCTGGCATGGTGACCAGTGGTGACAATGTTACCCATAAGCATTTCATGGAAATGAGAAGGTTGGCTCGTGATGAGACCCCCTTTCTCTTGGCTATGCCACCAAGAGCAACTACCCTGGCATGGTAACCAACTGAATGGTAGTTTCATACTGCTACATGCCCATGGACCTAATAGGTTGGCTCGTGATGAGACCCCCTATCCTACAAATAGGTCTTGATTTTATTATTTTATGGGTCCCTCCATTTCTTGCAGAGAATCATTTTATTTCTTTCTTGGGGATCCCTGGGTGAAGCATATGAAGGTTTTGTTATTTTATCTTTTATCTTTTGCTAGCTAATTTTACCCTCTAGGCCTTTAGCCCCTTCTTCCCACAAGGCAAGGTACACCCCTTTGCTATCTTGGTGAACCCAATGCCTGAACTAATGCAAGGGATGGATGAGAGGGAAAATGATGAAAAGTGATAATTATGGTGAAAATGGACAATGACCTTTCATGAACCCACCCAGTGGAAACTCAAAAGATAAGGAAACAAACCTGTTAGGGAATCATGTCATTCCCCCCAAGTGTGGACAAGTGGAAAGGCATAAAGTCCAAGCACACGTCAGAAGCAAACAAAATTAAATGCACAAATTCAAA